>PVKE010050177.1:0-11028 GCA_004027555.1 Craseonycteris thonglongyai | reverse complement strand
TGTGTGGACCCATATGCTGAACTGGGGAGTGCCCCCAGTTCAGTTCTCACCGGGGCAAGACCCCGGCCTAGTTCCTGCCCTGTGCAGCCCTGCTCCCACCTGTGGAATGAAACTATATGGAAAAATCAATGATGTGCAACTATGGAGACTGTTCTGGGCCCTCCCCCTTCTCTCTGTCTCTGACTCTGTATCTCTCTCTCTCTCTCTGTCAAAAACAATAAATAAATCTTAAAAAAAAAATACCTCAAAATATCTTAGGTATAATTTATAGACAATAATATTTTCCCTTTTTAGGTATATACTTTAATTGGTTTTGACAAATATGTACGGTCATGTGATCACTAACACAAGCACGCTAAAGACTACCATCCCCACAAGTTTCCTTTTGCCCCTTCGTAGTTAGTATTCTCCCTCCACTCCAGTCCCAAGCAAACGATAGTTTTGCATTTTCCAGAATGTCAGCTGAATGGACTCACTCTGTATGCTGCCTTTTGCACCTGACTTCTTTCACTTCCGAGATTCATTCATGTTGTGTGTATCAGCACTTCACTTTTTTATTGCGAGGCAATATTACATTGTATGAACATATTACAATTTGTTCATTCACCCATCCATAGACATTTGGCTTTTTTCCAGTTTTAAAGATCATGAACCATTTGTATATAGGACATAATAATTTTATTTCTCTTAAGTAGGCATTTTAGGAGAAAGATTACTGGGCCATATGGTGAGTGTAGGTTAAGAAATTGCCAAACACTTTTTTGAAGCATCTTTGGCATTTTGTGTTTTTACTAGCAATGGGAGTTCCAAAAGCTTTACCTCCTCAAAGTTTGTGGCATAGTCTGTTCTAAAATGTTAGCCATTCTAATAGGAGTGCGGTGGCATCTCATTTTCCTAGTGTTCATCAGGCATTTTTGTTTCTTTTTTCACATGCTTATAAGATAACCACATATCTTCTGGAGTGAAATGTCTATTTAAATCTTTTAAAATTGAAGTTACTTTATTATTGAGTTTTGAGGTTCTTTACAAATGCTATATACAATTCCTTTGTCAGATATGTGATTTGCAAATATTTTCCGAAGTTTATAGCTTGTCTTTTCATTTTCATAATAGTGTCTATTAAAGAGCAAAGGTTGTAATTTCATCAACTTAGCTATTTTTAATTTTATTATTCACACTATTTATAATAAATTTTATAGTTTAGACTGGCTTTAAATTTATAAAAATATTGCAAAAATAGCACAGAAGGTTCTCATATATACCCAGCTTCTGTCTAATTAATGTTAATATAGTCATTTGTCACAACTAAAGAATATGGTGCTTTCTTGTGCCCTATCTAAAAAGTCATTGCTTGCCCCAAAGTCACAAGGCGCTTCTATGTTTTTATGTAGAAACTTTATACTTTTGACTGTATTTAGGGCTATGATACATTTTTAGTTAATATTTGTGTGTGATCTGAGGTAATGTTGAAGTTCATTTTCTTTTTCTGTTGTGCTAGCACTATTTGATGAATAGGACTTTTAATTTAAATACGTGTGTTTAATACACATAGTAAATATATATAATGTAATATATAAGGTCTGTCCAGAAAAAATCCAGCTATTGTCAATATAACAAGAATAGTTAAGTGGGTGAATACTTTCTGAACCACCCTCATATATCAAATGCATAGTTTATATTCATGTAAATATGTAATATATTTAATATAATATACATTTAAATATATATTTTATGTAAATATATATTTTATGTAAATATATATTTTATTTAAATATATATATGCTGACGGATATACCGTAATGGCAATTTTAGTTTTTGTTTACCACCTCTATTTTTATGTCTCTACAATTAGCATGAGTAAGCAGAAGTTTTCAGTGAGGAGACACAGTATTTGAAGAGCTACAGTGAAAATAAATGTGATAGAAGTGAAGACTGAGAGAAGCTGGCCTCTGCAGGACAGATGAGCAGATTATGTTGCTGAGAGGATGACAGATACCTCAGTCACCTATTCGTTGATTTCTAAACTACATCGCAGAGCCTGGGCGGCCTGGTCCTGCTGTATGTGCTTCCTCTTTTTCTATGTGGTCTAGTCCAGAATCCTGTCCTCTTTATTTCCACATCCACCCTTACAATAAACCTCCTTTACTTAAGACAACTTGAGTGGGTCTCTGTGTCTTGCAACCTGAAGGAAACTGACCGGCAAAGCTATAGTACACATGGACGAAACAGGCGTCTCTTTATGGGACGAGTGCGTGTAGCTAACGAAGAACATGTGCTGGCCTCAAAACTTCTCGAGTTTGGCCTCCATGGGTGAAATAGAGCTATACACTTTATTATAACATTATATTTCTTTTTTTTTTCTATAACATTATATTTCTGATAATTATAAATATATTGCTAAGATCCAGGAGTAATATATTACTATATTAACCACTTATTTTTAAATTTCTCTTTCATGTTATTCCAGCTCAGAGACCAGAGTTCTGAAATCAAGTTCGTTCTAAGTTGGGGTGGAGAGAAAGGGTTGCAAGTAGAAAATTTCTGAACATGGGCCAAGACTTATAGTGGTGGCATTGGTTGTCAGAGATGGCAAGAGGATCACAAAGCTCAGTTTTGCATGCTTGAGACAGCAGGTCCCAGTGACGGTCGTGGGCTGTGTTTAAAGGCCATCTCCATGACTTTCTTAGCTGTGTGAACTTGAGCAGATTACAAAGCCTCCTTACACCTCAATGCCTTCTTCTGCAAACAGGGGTATGAAGAATGCTGTACTGTGAGGCAGAGATGGGGAAGAAGAAACAAGCTTTCTATTTATGTACTTTTTTTAATAGGGCTGATTGTGTTTTTATGTAGGGAAGGCACAGAATCTGATTCTCTCTTGAGAATGAGTATAACTTTAATGGAGCAAATTGTTATGGGGGGCATCTTGGAAGGTGTGGACTTGAAAAGTTGAAGGTTTGGAAGGAGTGTGTGTGTAATATCACAGGTATATACAAAAATCTTTGAAGAAGGTATCACTATTTGAAAGATCTAAAGATATGGTTTGAGGGATGAGGGAAGGGAATGGTTTATTTGTGGGGCTATTGATTTCAATTTAAGAAGTGATGATGTACAAAGGGGTAGAGCCAAGAGATGTTTTTGTTTTATAAGTAAGCCCATGAAGGTATAACAAGGAAGGTGATCTTCCCCTGTGTCTTCCACCTACCTACCTCTTTTATAATATGCATCTTGTTTTTCACTGTTAATTATAATGCTAGCTGTAGGTTTTTTATTTTTCCATTTTACAGATGTTCTTTATCATTTGTCTCCCGTTATTCCTAGTTTTCTGAGAAGTTTTTATAGTTTCTTTAATGAATGAAGGTTGGATTTTGCCAAATGCTTCTTTGCCTCTATTGTTAAGGTCATACTATTTTTCTTCTTTAGCCTGTTGATGTGATGGAGTATATTAAGTGAGTTCCAAATGTTGAAGAAATCTTGTATACCTATAATAAATCCCATTCTCTCATGTTGTATAATTCTTTTTATACATTGTTGTGTTTGATTTGCTAACATTTTATTGAAGATTTTTACAACTATATGATTGAAAGATGTTGGTCTTTAGTTTTTCTTTCTTATGTCTTTATCTCATTTTGAATTAGCTGGTTTTGTTAATTCTAGCCTCAGAGAATGAGTTGGAAAGTTATTGCTTGGCTTTTATTTTCAGTAAGGGCTTGTAGAAAATTAGATTATTTTTCCTGAGTGTTTGGTCGGATTCACCAGTGAAACCATCTAGGTCTGTTGTCTTCTTTGGATGGTTATTAATTGTTGATTAAATTTATTTGATGACTATAGACCTATGCAGATAACTTATTTCTCCTTGTATGAGTTTTAGTAGTTTGTGCCTTCTAAGGAATTATTCCATTTCATCTAAGTTATCAAATTTGGGGGCATAAGAGTTGTTCATAACATACCTTTACTATCCTTTTGATGTTCATTGAATCAGTAGTGGTTACCACTCTTTTATTTCTGATATAAGCAATTTGTGTTTTTTATTTTTCTTTGATAACCTGGTTAGAATTTTATAATTTTATTGCTTTTTTAAAGATCCAGCTTTTTAGTGTCACCATTGATTTTGTCCATTAATTTTTTGCTGTTTATTTCATTGATTTTTGCTCTAATTTTTATTATTACTGTTCTTCTGCTTGCTTTATTCTTAATTTATACTTCTTCCTCTAGTTTCATAAGGTGGAAGTTTAGGTTACTAATTTCAGATCTTTCTTTTTTTCTAATATGTACATTCAGTGTTATAAGTTTCACTGTAAGCAATGCTTTCACTGCATCCCACACATTTTGAGAACTTGTTTGGAGGTTCTAGCAGGGGAGCACAGCTACTCCTATGCCCCTGACCAAAGAACGGTCCTCTTCAACGGAGCACCAGCTTTCCGGGGGACACACATGGAGTGGTGAGGGAGGAAGGGGACACCCGCCTAACCAACCAGATCAGCTGAATCAACCCTGGCAATCAGTGGGGTGACAGAAGTTGCAGCCAAATTGCCCTCACATCCTTCCCACACATTTTGATAGATTGTATTTTCATTTCATTTAGTTCAAAACATGTTTAAATATCTCTCAAGGCATTATTATATTGAATCATGTGTTGTTTAGAAGTATGTGGATTATTCTCCAAATATTTTGGGATTTTTTTCACCTATCTGTTACTCATTTCTAGTTTAATTCTAGTATGACTTGAGTGCATACTTTGTATGATTTTTATTTTTAAAATTTTGTTAAGATGTGTTTTACATAGCCCAGAATGTGCTTGTCTGTGTGAATGTTCTGCATGAACTTGAGAACATGTTTATTCAACTATTGTTGGAGGAAGTTCTATAAATATCAATGAAATTCAATTGGTTGATGCTGCTGTTTCAGCTACAATTGACCTTTGTGGAGGTTAGGGTCTCTGACCTCCTGTGCAGTTGAAAATTTATGTATAACTTTTTACTCCACTAATAGTTAACACTAATAGCCTACTGTTGACCAGGAGCCTTACCAATAACATAAACTGTTGATTAACACATATTTTGTAGGTTATATGTATTATATACTGTATGCTTATAATAAAGTAAGCTAGAGAAAAATATGCTATTAAGAATATCATGGGTGGTTACCTGAGAGTAAAGGGAAAGGTGGATGGGAGAGTGGGGGTGTTGTGGGGCTATAGGGAGGGGGCATCAAATATATGGTGATGGAAAGAGCTGACTCTGGGTGGTGAGCACATAATGTGATGCATAGACAATGTAATGTAGAATTGTACATCTGGAGACAATGTAATTATTACCAACCAATGTCACCTCAATAAATTTAAAAAGAAAAGAAATAGAAAAGCATGAAGAAGCCCGGATGGCTCAGCGGGTTGAGTTCTCGCCTTGCAACCCCAGGATCCAAGAATTGAGTCCCAGCCCTGCCCTGTGTGGACTCATATGCCAAACTGAGGTGTGCTTCCCATGTGGGAGCCGCCAGTTTGGCTCCTCATCCCATAGCATGCTTTCCATGCAGGAGGCCCCCAGCCTGGTTCCCGCCTTGCGTGGCCCCAATCCACCTGTGTGGAAAGAAACTATGTCAAAAACTAATAGCATACAACTATGGAGACTGCTCTGGGCCCTCCCCATTCTGTGTGTGTGTGTGTGTGTGTGTGTGTGTGTGTGTGTGTGTGTGTGTGTGTGTGTGTGTGTTAAAACAATAAAATAAATCTGAAAAAAAAATCATAAGGGAGAAAAAAGGAGTTATAGCATTTTTTTAAAAACATAAAAAATAAAACATCAGCATGTAAGTGGACCTGCACAGTTCAAACCAGTGTTATTCAAGGTTCAACTATGTACCCTTACTGATTATCTGCCTACTGGATTTGTCAATTGTTGGCAGAGGGGTGTTGAAGTCTCCAATTATAATAGTAAATTTTTCTCTTGTTCCTTGTAGTTCTATAAGATTTTCCTCAAATATCTTTATGCTCTGTTGTTTGATAAATGTAAGTTAGGGACTGCTATGTCTTCTTAGAGAGTTGACCACTCTCTTATTATATAATGCCACTCTTTATACCTCAGACTTTTTCTTGTTCTGAAGTCTGCTTTGTCTGAAATTAATATCACTCTAGCTTCTTTTTGATTAGTGTTAGCATGGTATATCTTTCTTCAGCCATTTACTTTTAATCTATTTTTGTCTTTATGTTTAAAGTGAGTTTCTTGTAGAGGACATATTGTTGTGCCTTGTTTTTTAAAATCCATTCTGACAGTCTCTGACTTCTAATTGGTGTATTTAGACCATCCACATTTGATGGGATTATTGAGATAGTTAAATTAATATCTATCATGTTTGTAACTATTTTCTATTCATTGTACTTTTACTTTGCTTTGTTTTAATCTTTTGTTTTTGTTTTCTCTGTTTTAATTGCTCAGTTGATATTATTCCATTTCTTTCTTCTTTTAGCATATCAATTATATTCTTTAAAAAAAAAGTTAAATGTTTTTCTAGTGTTTTTAACATACATTCACAACGAAGTCTACTTTCAAATAACACTATACCACTTCATGGATAGCGCAGGTATCTTAGAACAGAATATTCCCAATTTCTCCTCTCATCCTTTATAACAGTGCCAACATCTATTTCACTTCTCCAAATGCTGTCATCAACCAATATGTTGCTATTATTATGATTTTGAACAAATTATTATCTATTATATCAATTAATATAAGAAAAATAAAGAACTTTATTGACCTTCATTTCTTTCTTTCCTTTTTTTTTAAGATTTGTTTTATCATTTTTGACAAAAAGAAGAGAGAGACAGAGAGAAGGGGGAGGGCCCAGAGCACTCTCCATAGTTGTAAATATATGCCATCAGTTTTCGACATAGTTTCATTCCACACAGGTGGGTGGGGGGCTGCACAGGGCAGGAATTGGGCTGGGGGCCTCCCCCATGGGAGGCATGCACCCTCAAGCTGGGGGCTGAACCAGGGACTTCCCATATGGGAAACTCACCCCAGCAAGTATTAAACTGGGGTCATACCCCGGTTCAGCATATGGGTCCACGTGGGCCAGGGCTAGGATTCAATCCTCGAACTCCAGGGCTGCAAGGTGAGCACTTAACCCCCTGAGTCATCCCAGCTTCCCCAATTTAATTCTTCTTGAATACTCTTCTATATGTAAATCTGAACTTTTGATCTTTATAGTTTTCCTTTTCTCTAAAGAACTTCTTTTAACATATCTTTTTTTTTTCTTTTTTTATTGTTTTTGACAGAGAGAACGGGGAGGCCCCAGAGTGGTCGCCATAGTTGTACATCATCAGTTTTTATTCCATGCAGGTGGGCAGGTTGTTATGCAGAGTAGGGACTGGGCAGGGGGCCTCCTGCATGGGAGGCATGCCCTGTGAGCTGAGAGCCAAACTGGGGGCCTCCCACATGGGAAGCTCACCCCTGGGCTGCAAGGTGCATGTGTAACCCACTGAACTATCCCTGCTTCCCCCTTATAACATGTCTTGTAAGGCAGATCTACTAATGACAAATTGCTTCAGTTTTCATTTGTTTAAGAAAGTCTTTATTTCGCCTTCACTTTTGAAAGATAATTTTGCTGGATATAGAATTGTAGATTGTTGTTTTTTATCCTTTTGACACTAAATATTTCACTTCGCTCTCTTCTTGCATATATGGTTTCCGAAGAGATGTTCTATATAATTCTTACCTTTTTTTCTGTATAGGTAAGGTATTTTCTTTTTATTTTCTTAGAATATCTATCCTTTTGCTTACATTACCTGTTCTTGAATGTTGTCTATTTCTTTCCTTTAGAGAATTTAACATATTAATCATATTTAAACTCTCTATCTTTAAATTTCAAAAACTGTGTTATTTCTAAGTCTAGTTTTGATATTTGATTTGTCTGTTTAGACTGTTTTATTTTTCTGCTCTTTTTATGTGCTTTATAATTTTATATTAAAAGCCAGACATTCGGTACTGATAATAGGAATTGTGATAAACAGGCTTTTAGTGTGAGGTTTTATGTTACTCTGCCTAGGAGATGTGCTGTGCTTGATATTTGCTGTAGCTATGGGTTCTGAAGGCTTCCCCCCCACTCCCTTGTTGTCTTTGAGTTTTCCTAAGAATTCCTTCCTAAATAGAGTCTGTGTCTAACATCTCTTCTAGTTGTAATCTACTATTATTATACTGGAACCTTGTTAATACAGTGGTATAATGTTGGAGAAGAAAAGTGCTCTATAATCTTATAATTAAATCTCTTTTTTTTTTTTTTGTGGGTTGTGTCTGAGTTACAATCTTCTAAAGCATTTTTTAGTATTTTTCTCTCCTTTTATTTGAGACAGGAATACCAAAGGTGGCTGGAATTGTCTAATTGACCTCCCACCAGGTTGTCTAAACCTCTGATAAGTAGGTTCCCTTGAGCGCAGGTCTTTGTATAGAGAAATTCTGGGTGTATTAGTGGTTCAAAATGATTACTTTTCCCCTTCTCTGGCCAGAAACATAAGGGGACTATTTCCCCCGCTAATCTTTACTCTGAGAACCTGCTTCTGGAGGTAAACCCTATGAAAGTATGAGGCTTCCCTGGAACCAGGCCCCCATGGAGTTTTAATTCTCAAATTACTCTATGCTCAGTCTCCAGGAATTCATCAATTACAGTTTAAATGTTTCTACCTGTTCCAGGCTCCACTGGCTCCTGCTAACAGTGAGCTGATCTCAACCTTGAATCTTTGTATTCTCCAGTCTCTATAAGTATTGTGGTGGCAGTTTGCCTCATACCCTCAATTTTCTGAGTGATCTAAGAAAAATCATTGATTTTCAATTTGTTTATTTTTTATCTTGTTGTGAGAATGGAAGTGATGACTTCCAAGTTCTTTGCATGTTGAGGCTGAAACCAAAAGTCCTCCTTGTATTTTATTTTTATGAATCACTTTTAAATTTTACATGCAGCATCAATGATTTTTTTGATATAAAGCTTTGTGTTTTGACAAATACAAAGAATTAGCCATCGCCACAATTAATACATAGAACAATTCTCCTATTAACAAGATTCCCTTATGCTGCCCCATGTGATCAGCCTCTTTCCACCTCCCACGCTCTGACAACTACTGATATGTTTTAGAACTTTGTTGTTAAGTTACCCCTTGGACTGTCATAGAATGTATATATGGTGGCCTTAATAGATTACTACCAGGTAATATAACACACTATGGCTCCCAACTTTGCTTTTGGTCTTAAAAAAAAAAAAATTAAACAGTTAGCAAATAGAAATAAAGTAAGAACAAATTTAGCAAAAGTTAAAAGATATTTCCAGCTCACAGGAAAGCGATAGTTAGAAAAATTTAAACAGAATTTATCATCATAGCAGAATTTCTTCAGAAAAATAAAAAAAGAAAATGAGCCTATGACTAAAGAAGGTTCTGTAAATTTATGTTCATTTGTTAGCCAAGCAAGGAAAGCTGTTTACCAATGGTGAAATAAATAAACTGTGGCTTATTACAGCATCCAAAGAAATGTTTCCAGAGAAAAGAAACTTGTTTGCAACTTCTAGCCTTTCGATGAGAAAAGTTGCCCTGAGAGATGAAGATAGTGACTAAGTAATACCACTTAGTCATTTAAAATATAAGACGAATAATTTGGAGTGATTTTTATTGGCTCTTGATAATATTACTGGTTCTGTTCTTTATTCAAGGGGTTGATATTAAGTTTGAAATAACTAAAGAATTAACAGCTGAGAATAAATAGTCCACAGCTGAGAATATTTTCAAAAAATTTGAGAAAACTAATTCAGTACAACGTGAAGTAGGATCTGCTAAAATGTGTTACAATTCACAGTAATGAAAGTATAGATGAAACAGTAAAGGCTTAGTTGGACAGGTTTGAGAAAATGTAAGTAGTTATTATTCATTAGCAGGTAGTTCGCAGGAAATATTTGAATCTATCATGTATCACTGATGCAGTAATTTCATTGGTGAACTCATTTGCTTTCATGGATATACCATAGTCAGTTTCACAATTTTTGTCAGAAAAAGGAAGGTGGATATCCTCTTTTATGCCATATAGCAGTTCAGTAGTGGTGGTAAAGTTTCATTTCAATTTTTTGAGCTTGGGGCTAAAATTGAAATTATTTTTTAATGAGAAAAACTGTCTTCAACCATTACTATTGAACATTGAATGGTTTTGGAAATTAGTTTTTGCTGCACACTTGATGTTTCTTAGTGAATTCAACCTAAAATTACAAGGCCAAACAGTGCTTATGTGAGAAACTTACACTGCTGTAAAGTTATTTTGAAAACTAACATCATTTGAATGTCAAGCTGCCTTATACATTCCCAGTGGTATGAAAAGGTAAAGAAGTTATATCTCCATTTCCGTGCAAATTTGCAATGAAATGGAGATCTAGCAGAAGTGACACCCCTTTTTTTATTTTAGTTTATGTTATTTTATATTATTTAATAATTATATTATATTATTTAAAAAGGGCATTACTTCTGCCCAACCATGTATTGTCTGAGTTCAAACTTCAGTTCCAGCAGTACATTTTGGACCTCAATGAAAATGCAAAGAGATTTTCCATATTTCAAAATCCATTTAACTGAGCAATTGAGGAACTTCTACCTTACCTTCAATTGGAAGTTATTAATCTGCAATGTAATAACTTACTAAAAGATAAGTATCAATAGAAAAATTTAATAGTCCATAAATACTTTATAAGCAATCAATATGCTCAATTAAAATCATGTGCTCATGAAGTGATATAAGTATTTGGCATACTTGTTTATGGGAAAAGATATTTTCAAAGATGCAATATTCATATGAAAAATGCTCAATTTTACTAGCAATTAGGGAGATGCAAATTAAAACCACAATGAGATACCATCTTACGCCTGTTAGAATGGCTATAATCAACAAGACAAGGGATAGCAAGTGCTGGAGAGGCTGTGGACAAAAAGGAACCCTCATACACTGCTGGTGGGGGTGTAAACTGGTACAACCACTATGGAAGGCTGTATGGAGATTCCTCAAAAAATTA
>PVKE010050176.1:0-11030 GCA_004027555.1 Craseonycteris thonglongyai | reverse complement strand
TCTCTCTCTCTCTCTCTCTCTCTCTCTCTCTCTCTGTCAAAATAAATAAATAAAAATATTAAAAAAAGAACCCATAGGAAAGACTAGTCAATCTCCCTCTTAGCAAATGTGGAAATGAAACAATAGTGCTATTCTCTCATTTCCAAATATTCATTTGGAATGTTGTCCTCAGCTTCTGAAGAAGGAAAGGTATTGACTATACAGAGCAGTGTCTGTTTGTGCTTGACCTCTGCTTTGTGGGCCTGTAAGGAGTGTTGCACTTCACTGACCATGGGTGTCTCTCCCTCAGTATGTCACCGTGCAGACCATTTCTGGAACCGGGGCCTTAAGGATTGGAGCCAGTTTTCTGGTGAGTCTGCAGATGCCTCAGGAAAGAACTGTAAGACAGTGAGTTGACAGTGATGGGGCTTCCTGGAGCGTGTGTGTTTGCTGACCCAGAAAGAGTTCCTCTTTCCACAGAGTTGGAAGATTTTCTGTTCTCTGTTAAGTGGAGTCAGGGGGTTACAAATGAAAGTACTTAGAAGAAATCACAAAGATATTATTTATAATATTATGAGACTATAATGATAATATAATTTGTTGAGCACATACTGTTATTAGGAGCTTTTATATTTTAACTCATTTAATCTTTATGAAGGAGGTTCTGTTAACACCATTTTAAAGAAAGTGAGGCCCAGATAGGTTCTGGCTACACAACCAGTATAACTGTCAGAAGCTGATTCCAACCCAGGCAGTCTTGCTGTTTAGTCAGTACTGTGTCTGAATCACAGAGAGAAGCTGACTTGCAGTGGAGAAAAATTTCTGAATAAAATATATCGACGTTTTTTGCCTCTCCTTTCATCAGTTTTTTATTCCCTTACATCCCATCTCTTAGCAAAGGTTTTTCAAGTTCAGTCGAGATGTCTTTCTGCCCAAACCAACCTGGGGGAATCACACACCCATCTTCAGGGATGCTGGCATGCAGCTGCAGGGTTATCGATACTATGACCCCAAGACATGCGGCTTTGACTTCACAGGCGCCATGGAGGACATTTCAGTAAGTGTGGACTTCAGGGTGGGAGGGATGAAAGCACACAGAATAAACCTTGTGCAGACAGGATGGCTCCCAGCTACGTCTCAACACCTGACTTAAGATACTGGGGATAAGCTAACTCCCAGACCTCAGTTATTTTTCTTACTTATCAAGGAATAGTGACCCTGTGGCATATCAGCAGTTACCTCCTTTTAAAGCTGCAACGTAATCTCTTGGTTGTGTGTCTTTTTAGAAAATGCCACAGCAAAGTGTTCTTCTCCTGCATGCCTGTGCCCATAACCCCACAGGAGTGGACCCTCGCCCTGAGCAGTGGAAGGAGATCGCAACAGTGGTGAAGGTGAGAACGGTGCACTGACTGTGACAGTTCTGTGTCTAGTAACCAGCCTTAATGCTTAACCTGTCAAGACCTTCCCGGTGACAGTTAATTGACCTTAAGCCCATGTGAAGTTTCCATACATTGTTAAGTGTCCAGGAAAGAACTCATTTGCATGATTAGCAGTTCTGTAATTGATGGTATATGAGTAGTTTGAAAACAGTTTTTGTTCATCAACCTGGGTGTAGGGAATTCTGATAAAACCTGACATTGCCTAGCCTGTGCTGTGGGCATCTACTGGCATCAGATGACTCTCTGGGGCATCTTGAGAGGGAGGGACTGCCTAAAGCTTTGGTCTTCTCTTCCTTCCCAGAAAAACAACCTCTTTGCATTCTTTGACATGGCTTACCAAGGCTTTGCCAGTGGTGATGGTAACAAGGATGCCTGGGCTGTACGCCACTTCATCGAACAGGGCATTAATGTTTGTCTCTGCCAATCCTATGCCAAGAACATGGGCTTATACGGTAAAATAAAGGACCCAGCATGATGTGTGTGCTGATGAGCTTGATGAAGTGCTGGGAGGATGCCAAGAGGTGTGGAATTTGGCGTGCGCATGCGTGTGTGTCTGTGTTGTGTCCCTCCTTACCCAGAGAGGAAAGGCAGGTAAAACGGATTTACTGATCATAGCCGTACTTCTTTAGTGTCCCTAAATTCTTCAGCAAAGAAAACTGATACCTGCTTCTCTAAATGCTAAGTAACTGCTCCATGAGCCAAAAAAGATGTTCAACCTTTGAACATTCTTGAATACTCAAACTTGCTATTACACCTAGATTCACCATACTGGTTGTTAAAAACTTTCTATTTAAAAAAAACAAAAACTTTTTATTTATAGCAAAGAGTTATTTTTGTGGTGCTTCTTATAGAAAAATACTATGTAACACATTTAATCATGATTTGCTTTAGCATTTTAGGTAGAACAGAAGACGAGACGCGTTTTGTCTTTTCAGGTGAGCGCGTGGGAGCTTTCACTGTGGTCTGCAAAGATGCTGATGAAGCCAAAAGGGTAGAGTCACAGTTGAAGATCTTGATTCGTCCCATGTATTCCAACCCTCCTGTCAATGGGGCCCGAATTGCCTCTACCGTTCTGAACAGCCCGGATCTGCGAAAACAATGGTAAAGGCACATCGCCTGCCCCACCCCACTCACCTTTCCTGCAGCTCAGCCTTCAAAGCTTATTTATAATTGGCCACTGATGGCATACCATATTACACGGCTTCCATATGCAGAAGAATGTGCATTTTGTTAGCACTTGCCAATGAATACATTGGTCTTTCCCTGTAAGAGACCAACATAATTCAGAAATGGCAGTTTCTTTTATTCCATCATCTCTAGGTTAAATAAAACTTGCCTCCTCCTAAATTTAAGTTCAGATTGAAGTTCCTTACATAGGAAGACTTTCTTAAGAACATCATAATTTGGGTTTTTTTATATATGCCATCTGAACCTCTTGGCACCTGAACTCTGAATTCATGTTACTCAATCTTTTTGACCACATTTCACATAAGATATTATTTCACATGATGATCCTCAACACAGATGCCCTATATATGTATGTATATATAACTAAAACAGTTTCTAAACTCAATACTTAGGCTTCATGTGCTTTACTCCAATATGTTCTAAATGCCGACTGCATCCAACTACATTGAATTTATTGCCTACTAATGGGTCATGATACAATTTAAAAACATCCAGTCAGGGGTAGCAAACTACATTCTGCAGGTCAAATCTAATCTACCCCTATTTTTATGAATAGTTTTATTTGCACAAAACCCCTTTTCTTTTTTCTTGGTGAATTGTATATGGCCACTTTTGTGCTATAACAAGAGTTCAGTAGTTGTGATAGAACATATGGCCCATAAAACCTAACATGTTTACAATTTGACCCTTTATAAAAAATTTGCCAAACCCTGCTAGATATAATTTCCCAAGTGGTTTTGTGGCAAAAGCACTGTGTATGAGGAGGATGTGGGAGGCAGCAAAGCTGGGGAGGTGAGGGCAGATCAGGAAGCACCTTGATTGATACTGTGAGAAGTTAGGACTTCATTCTATGAGCAACAGGGGGAGCATGGAGGGGTTTGCTAAGGTCACCTCAGATCTAGCCATGGTTATACACCAGTGCCTTTAGGACCCAGACCTCAAAGTCAGTGGAGCTGGATGAGTGAGACTACAGGAAATTTAAAATCATTGCTGTCCCTGGAGGTGCCAGAGGCTCCACCTCCAGCCAGTAATCGCAGTGCTGGGACCACGTTGCCAGCTTCTCATTTTTCCAGAGAGGCCATAAGTCTGCATTGTTATGTGCAAGTGCCCAATTTAAAAATGTTTAACTGGATCAAATAAAACGTGACTTTTATTTGACCTTTAATTAGCAATTGGTAACCTCCATTCTAATTGCATGACATCATCGTAGAGAGAGGGTTTGGAAGGTTGAACACGTTAGAACAGGGAGACAGACTGTAAATGATTTTACAGCCAACTAGTTGGTGAGAGCTGATAAGACTTGCCCATAGAGCCATAGGAATTGAAGGGAAAGGGTTGATTCTGAAGAAGGCGAAGATGTGTCTAGAATCAAGCCAGCCTGATAAGATCAGAGGGCTGCCTTCTCCAGCACCCCGGAGAGAATGAACCCTCTCTCTTCCCAGAGCTGTCTCAGCACAGCACTATTCCATTGGGTCTGTCTTTGCCCTGCCCATGGGTTGTTTCAAGGTTTGCTCCCAGCCTCCACTGTAAGCTTTTAAAGGCAAGGGCTGGGAAAGCTCGGATGGCTCAGTGGGTAAAGTGCTCCTTTTGAAGCCCCGAGGACAGAGGATCGAATCCCGGCCCCAGCCCATGCAGACCCACATGCTGAACTGGGGTGTGCCCACAGTTCAGTTCTTGCCGGGACCTACGTAGGAGGCTCCTGGCCCAGTTCCTACCCTGCGCAGCCCTGTGCCCACCTGTGGAGTGAAACTATATGGAAAACTAATGTCAACTATGGAGACTGCTCTGGGCCCTCCCCCTTCTCTCTGTCTCTCTCTGTCTCTGTTTCTCTCTGTCAAAAATCAATGAAATAAATCTTTAAAAAAATAAAGGCAAGGGCTGTATCTCAGTCCTCTCTCTTCTCAGCACCTGGCACACAGCTTGGCACATTGTAGGTTCCCAGTGCATTGTTTTAATTGTGAAGGCAAGAGCATCCATGTTAAAATTAAAGTCATTTTACTATTTAATCCACAGTTTTTGCCCACTGCAAGAGCCTTAGCTTTCTCAGTTTTAGCATAATTCATTCATTCATTCATTTTTCCTAATATCTCAATTATTTACCTATTTTAGTTGCCTAATCAAAATAGTATTCTGATATAAAACAGAATGCTATAAAATAGCTTTCTTCCTGGGTGAGCATATGACTCAGTCAAAGACAAAGAATGAACATACACTAGGGGAGTCCTCCAGGAAGGTGAAAATGCTGAGCTATGGCTGAGCTGTCAGGACTTGGCCGGAATTGAGATGCATCTTGGGGGTTTTTTACAGGTTGCAAGAAGTGAAAGGCATGGCTGACCGCATCATTGGCATGCGGACTCAGCTGGTCACCAACCTCAAGAAAGAAGGGTCCTCCCATAATTGGCAGCACATCACTGACCAGATTGGCATGTTTTGTTTCACAGGACTAAAGCCTGAACAGGTGAGTGGGCTCCAGTTTCTCAGTCCTTGCAAACCAGAATTCCTCAGGTCACCTACCTACCCTAAAAACGGTCACTGTGGAGCCCTTTTAGGTAAAGGAAGTACCGTGTTTCCCCGAAAGTAAGACATCCCCCGAAAATAAGACCTACTCACAGTTTTGCCTCTCGCTGAAATACGTATAAGGCATCCCCCGGAAAATAAGACCTAGCACATCTTTGGGAGCAAAAATTAGTATAAGACACTGTCTTATTTTTGGGGAAACAGGGTATGTAGCATTCATTCTGTTTTTTTATTAGTTGTTTACCTATCTGATTCCTCCATGAGATTTCAGACTCCCAAAGAGCAGAAGTTGTTTTGATCATTTTTGTGACCATGGCTGCTTCTCTGCAGATAACAGAACAAGCAGGAGCCTGGATATTGATAAGAGAAACAGTTATTCTAGAGCTGTCTTCCAGATCTTTTTTTCTACAAATGCTGAATCTAAGATTTTTTTCCGGGGAAGCTGGGATGGCTCAGTGGGTTAAGCGCTCACTTTGCAGCACTGGGGACCAGGGATCGAATCCCGGCCCCGGCCCGTGCGGAACCATATGCTGAACTGGGAGCTCCCCAGTTCAGTTCTCTCTCTGTCTCTGTATCTCTCTCTCTCTCTCTCTCTCTCTCTCTCTCTCTCTCTCTCTCTCAAAAATAAAAAATAAATAAATAAAAATATATATAAGATTGTTTTCCACCTGTTCCCACCTCATAATGTATCATCCTACTTTAAAATAGCTTTTTTTCTTCCTTCTTTCACTCTTAAGCTAGTATACCAAATTCTGGGGATAGGGTTTAAGTGAGAAAATAGAGCCTCTATTATTTTTCTTGCTTAACACTCGGTTGAAAAAGGAAGTGCCCCAGCACTCTTCTCTCTGCAGGTGGAGCGGCTGACCAAGGAGTTCTCAGTCTATATGACAAAGGATGGCCGCATCTCTGTGGCAGGGGTCACTTCAGGCAACGTGGGCTACCTGGCCCATGCCATTCACCAGGTCACCAAATAACTTCCTTGATGAGAGGATACAGAGACAACCTTTGCATCGGCCTCTGCTGTTGTGAGAGTCACATGGAGGAAGAAGGAGGGTGGATGGTGGTGAGCGGATCATTTCTTTCAACCACTGTACCTAAAACTCAGCACTTGAATGTGTTTCTCAGAAAAAAAAAACAAAAAACAAAAACGTGCAGGGAAATAGGTAGAGGCATCTGTGTGGAACTTTGTAGCTCTAAACCAAACTCTCCCTCGTCTTTGTATCTCCAGCTTTTCTGAGTTTACCTGTACAAGAAAGTCATAGGCAAAAAGAACCTCTCGATCACACCATTGCAATATTTCAGAAGCTTTAACTGAAGTTCCTGATGGTATTCCTCTAGCATGAAAATACCATTTATTAGAGGCTTTGTGAGAAGACCTAGTTCTAACAACTGTCAGCCTCATGTTTGTCCTCCCGTGATTAAGCAACCTTATCAACAGACCACATTATAGAAACCTTGTTTTGCCCCCGCAGCAAGGGAAAAGAAGATGCTGTTCCAGTCTTTATTAACAAATAAGGAAGGTCCTTTTTAATACTTGCAGGCATTTTAATGTTCCTCTGTCCTCCCAAGTCACTGCTATTCTTTACTTAGGCCCAAGATCTATAACTAGCCTAGATTTTCATCCTGTCCTGCTGCTTGATTGACCATCCACCCCATCCTATAGCATTTACTTACTTGAAGAATGAAGAGCATAAATTACTGCTCACCCAATGCCCTCACCTTTCTCAGCAAAGAACCTCAGAGAATAGGTAACCACACTGATTTCGGCCTCCTCTTCATTATTGATGGTCTCCTGCCGGATGTTGCCTCTGCCCAGGTGGACCTCAGACCGTCATTCAGTGCAATGGTACATCACGAGTCGGACAATGTAGGTAGAACCAGGAAAAAAGTTATTCTGGGCTTTGGTCTTAACCTTTGTGTGCTGTCAGCTGGTCCCAGGCTTCACCCATTGGAAAGAACCACCATCTGCTCTAATCATGTAGACTCACTGCAGCCTGGTTTCTCTGTTACAATAAAGTTACTGTAGAAGCGACCATTGTCTACTGTGTCAACTTTTTTCTTTAATGGGTGGAAAGGGGAGGAATGGCTATATATATATATATCTCAGAAGTGTGAAATCACATCCAGCTGACCATAAGCCAATAGATGTGTTAGCTGTCCTAAATGTAAGCGAAAGCCACATTTTAGTCTGTCTTGCCATTTGGCTTGACCAATCCAAACACATAGAAGTGTAGGTGTAATCTTTTAGACTTTGGGAGACGTGGGTTACCTCAGTATCCTGTGGATGTAGACAGGGAACAGGTAGATGGAGAGGAGGTAGTAACTTCAGATGTTGATAGGAGCCGAGTAGGTGATATAAATAAGAAGTGAATTAAAAGAATGATGCAGCCTGGATGCAACATGGTCATTGGTGACCAATCCTCATCCTCAGTGACGAGGAAGAGTAATAGAGAAGTAACAGGTACTGTAAAAATCAAAGTCCAGGATTGTAGACCTTAGATTTTTCAAATCCTGATTTTTATGGGAGGTCTATTTTCTGCTGGTGCTTAAAAATTGGTAGCTAATTCAATATTTTTAAATGATTTACAAGCAAGATACAAACAGCAGATTGCCAATCTGTGACCTCTACCATAAAGTCATATACTGTGTCAGCAGACATCTAGCAAAGGCACCTGCTTGGCATCAGTCCTGCCCAAGGTTATTCAGTCCCCATAGCTTCATGCTAGAACCCATTCAAGGTGGGACAGCTACTGGCCAGACAGGCAGTAGAGCAGGAGTCAGGCCCAGAGGACACCCACAGTGTGGGTAATTGGGAGGGGCAGCGGGTTCAACTTGTTCTTTTCCTCCTTGCTTCTCACTGCCTGAGGGACACCACGGTAGGCTTGCTCCTGATCCTTGGCTCTTCTGTGTTCCTCTTGCAAATGCATATACCAAGGTGTGCTACACCAAAGTGCTGAAAGGATGAGTGGATGAACTTACCTGGAATGGACTTCTCACTGAATGTCTTTGGAAAAGTACCTTATAAGGGAAAACAAAGGGACTGACTGGCTAGGTCAGATGAAACTGGTTTAAGTCTTCCAGTATGGAACCAAAATAGTTGAAAGTTGGCTGCCAAGCCTTCAACTGAAAAAGGAACTGACCATCCTGCTGACCTTATTTTTAAACACACATATTGGCAGCTCACCCTGGACTAAGTAAGTCCCTTTCCTCACTGAAAACAGTCACATGGAATATGAATGAACCCTGATATTTTTCTCAGTAGTTCAGACTATTTGCCTTCAGCCCTTTCCTAGTTTTCTAGTCTGGGTCTCTGCTATTAATGTTTATCCACTGATGGAGGAGGTAGTTTGCTTGCTCAGAAAGAATAGCCATGTGTTTCATAGTCAGAATACTAGTTCCCAAATCTGGATTTTTTTATTTTTTTGATATTGGTTCCCTAGCCTTACCTTCTGGGCATTCTGACTCTATGTCTAAGATGAGGTTTGGGAATCTTTATTTTTTTTTTTTTTTAATAAAACTTCTTGGTGGTTCATATACAGCTGACCCATTGACCAGCCATTGGGTTCTATTAAACTAAACTGCCTCAGGCTTACATCTAAACAACCAAAGTCCAGCTCACTCAACCAGCTTGAGAATTTCTTTTTAACCATTTTTCTTACTTGGGCGTGTTGAAATTTTTATTTTTGTCGAAGTTACTGTTTTATATCTAATAATTGAAAGACCAACTTTTTAAAAGTGACAATCATAAAAATCTTGACAATAGTATATCTGATAAGAAATTGTATCCAAAATATATAAATAAAACAACTCAAGAATAAAAAGACAACCCAATTAATAACAAGAAAAGGATTCAGAATAGCCATTTCTCCAGAGAAGACATACTAATGGCCAATAAGCACATGAAAAGGTGCTAACTTCATTGGTCATCAGGGAAATGCAGATCAAAGCCACTATGAGAACCACTCCACACCCACTAGGACAGCCATCATCAAAAAGACCTGCAATAACAATAGTTATCAAGGATGTGGAGAAATTGGAGCCCTCACACACCATTGACAGGAATGTGAAATGATGGAGCTGCTTTAGAAAACAGTCCAGCAATTCCTCAAAAAGTTAAGCAGGAATACCACTTGACCCAGCAATCCTACCCCTACATACATAACCCAGATAAATGAAAACAGACATTCACACAAGAACATGAATGTTCATCACAACATTATTTACAATAGCCAAGAAGTGGAAACAACACAAATGTCCAATCAAATGATGAGTGAATAAACAAAACGTGGTACAGCCATACCACCGAATATTATTTAGCAATAAAAAGGAATGTAGTACTAATATGCTCCAACATGGATGAAACTTGAAAACAATTCATCCAAAGCATAAAGAAGGTCAGTGGTTGCCAGCAGCTTGGGGAAGGGAGTGATAGATAGGGGAGGTGACTGCTAATGGTTACAGGGTTTTGAGGAGAGAGTGAAGACTACTGAAATTAAATAGTGGTTATGGTTGCAAAAGTCTACAAATATACTAAAAACCACTGTATTGGACACATTAAGAGGATCGATGTCATGGTAAAATGCATAAAACTCAAAGCTATTATGATTTTAAAACCTGCAAACATCTCAGCTGTTCAACAAGTGATCAGTTACGCAGTGTGGTGCATACATACCAAGGAACACTACCTGCAGAAACTACAACTCCCAGCGTGCCCTGCGGCTTGCCCAAGCCCCGGCGGTCATGTGACTGCTGTTCACGTGTCTCCGCAGCCGGCTCCGGCTTGAAGTACACACAGTAGGTAGGTGTGCAGGAGGTACGTGCGGTGGAGGTTAGAAGCTTCAGGTCCCGGGGTACCCAGGGCCCCGACCGAGGCAGAGCTCTACCCACTTCCAGGGCTCCGAAGCCTGGCGTCCTGGGTCCCACGCCTGCCCTTGATTGGGTCGGCTCTGCCGCGGCTTAGCGCAGCCTGTCTCTGCCCAGACTCCACCTATTCCTAGGCCCTGATCGAGTCCCGGACCCCTCCCCAGTTTACCCCCACAGCACCCCACTCGCCCTCCTTAAGGCCTGGGATCGTCCCCTCCACTCTGTCCACTTCCCAGCGCAGCCCACCCCTCATATTTCTGGGGTCTCGCTGGGTTGGGATCTGCTGGGCCCACTGCCATGGTTACAGCTCTGGCTTGAGCACGCAGGAGTCTGGCTTCTAGTTCTGGCTCTGCCAACTACCCGCTGTGACATTAGCCCCTTTCCCTCCCGTGGGCCTGTTTCCCTAACTGATCTGGTGCTCCCTGCTATGACTTGAGTGATTGCGGCTCAGTTCCCTTCACTCTGCTGACCAGCACAATAACAGCTCAAACTCTTCTTGCTGATGATAGCAGATTTTAGGAAAAGACTTAAGAAAGAAGAAACTGGAGCCAAAGAGAGAAGTAATGAGAATCAGGTCCCAGACTGGGGAGAAGCTGTAAGGAGCAGCCTCCCTCCACAATAGCCCATATAGAGCAGGTAAGCTGGGGACAATGGCGCTGAGTAATTTGAGGGGAGGGGAAGCTGAGAGATCTGGGACCAAGGCAGAGACCTCTCTTGAGATGTGAGCAGGGTTGAGGAGGTCTCAGCTCTGACAGCACTAACTTTGCAGGGCTCTCTCTGGAGCTGTGGAAACCTGGGAGCCCAAGACTCCTCCACAACTCACTACTTTGATTTTTTTCTTTTTTTTTTTTTTTTTTATCTTTTCACATTTATAGAGAGAAATTATCTTTTTGTCTTCAGTGCATATTTATTTCTATTTTACTTTTTGACAGATAGAGAGAGAGACAGAGACAGCTAGAGAACCGAACTGTGGGAACTCCCCAGTTCAGCATGTGGGTCCTGCCTGGGCCGGAGCCGGGATTCGATCCTCGGTCCTCATGGCCT
>PVKE010050175.1:0-11030 GCA_004027555.1 Craseonycteris thonglongyai | reverse complement strand
CTTGTTTTTTTCTTGTTGAGTTGTACAAGTTCTTTGTATATTTTTGATATTAGCCCCTTATCAGAGGCATTGTTTGCAAATATTTTCTCCCAGTTGGTTGGTTGCCTCTTTGCTTTGTTGATGGTTTCCTTTGCAGCGCAGAAGCTTTTTAGCTTAATAAGGTCCCATTTGTTTATTTGTGCTTTTATTTCCCTTGCCAATGAGGTCAGATTCATAAAGTCCTCCCTGAATCCCAGGTCCATAAGTTTAGTGCCAAGGCTCATTCTTATGTAGCTGAGTGGGAGTTGAAAGACTGCCCTTCCCCAAAATTAGTGTATATTGTCAAAACATGTATTCTATAAGAGAGAACAGAACTAATCAAGTAATGTCTTTCAATTACAGACATACAATAGAAGATTAGAGAAAAGGAGGGAATCTAATAATGGGATCTAACCCTAATTTCTATTCTTTAACTATCCCTTTGCAAATATCACATTTTGTTCATCATTCAGATTTATTTTTGTTATCTTTCTATACATTTCAATAAGTATGCCTTTTCACATGAATGTTTTATATAAAAAATTATCTTTGTAAAAAGAACAAGTAAAGGCGTTTATTTTATTTTATTTGAGAACTGCAACTTAAAAACCAAAGTTATGCAAAATAACAAAGAATTTTATGAATGAAATAAAATAGAATAGATAATACCGTATCTAGTAGGTAAAAAATGAATTAACAGGAACCTCATGGACTTTACATGTTAGAAACTATTTGACAATATCCAGTAAAACTCACTACGTACATATCCTTCATCTAAATATAAACTATAGGTAGATACACAATCCTAGAAATATAATAAAATAAATATGTATGTACATTCACAGAAAAAAACATGATCATAGCAGTTTTTCTTTATCTTCCAAGACTCGAAACCATAAAAACCCAAATGTTCACCAACAGAATAGATAAATAAATTATTGTATATTGATACAATGATTATACAGCAAAGAGACTTACTGAACTATAACTATATCAAAAAACATGGGTGAGCGTTATATACCTAATATTGAGGTAAAGAAGCCAGAAACAGAGAAGAGTTCATTCTATATAATTTATTTATATAATGTTTTAAAACAGGAAAAACTATTCTTGATGTTAGCAGCTAGAATAATAGTTACCCATATTGTGGACTGTAAAAAGTAGAAGAGGGTGTGCTGGTAATATTCTGTTTGTTCTGATCTGAGTGCTGGTTACATGAGTGTATTTACTTTGTGAAATATCACTCAGCTCATCGCATGATCTGGAGTCAGTAGTTTACCTCAGTGAAATATATAAAAAACAAAAGTAATAATAGGTTTGTTATGGCCCCATATATTATAAAACATATCAAAAATTCAACTGATAAATAACTTTTGAAAAGATTATGTAGATTGTTTTGTTTATATATTTATCAGCCAGATTGTGTCATTTCATATCTGCCTTGGGGATATAGGTTCATCATTAACTGAGAAAAAACACAGTTGAACTGAAGCCAAGCATATGTGAACATATCTAAGATCAAAGGTCAGTGTGTATTAGAAAGCGTAAATCTCTCCAAATATAATATGTGCTTTTATTCAAAACAATACAGAAATCTTAATAAAATTCAGATATTTTTATTTTTATTTTAGTCAACTACTAACTTTATTAATTTTTTTTATTTGCAGTTGCCATTAAGAATTATATTAATTTCAGGTGTATAGCATAGTGGTTAGACATTATATAACTTGTATCAGTTGTTTAAAGTTACCACTAGTTAATGATGGTTGCCAGGAAAGAAGGGCACTGGGGTGAGGGGGTGAAAAAGATGAAGGGATTAAGAAGTACAGATTATCAGTTACAAAATAGTCATGGGGATATAAAGTAGAGCATAGCAGGGAAAGCCAATAATTTGTTCATAACAGATATTGTTTAAATAGCTAGCTATGAAAGCTATAAGTATAGTGGCAGAATTGCATTACTTGAACTTTAATTTTTTAAATTTATTTGTAAATGTAAATATTCTTCTTGTTCATGGACTTTGCTGTTTCTCACTGTTTTCTATAGTGGTGATAGCCAGTAAGGTCATTAAATGAAAATGAGTTGGACTAAGTAGGATTAAATTCAACAAGATTCCAAGATCAGGAGTTTGAAGGTCATTGCTAAAAGTAAAGTCAACTTTGACTGACTTGTTTTTAACTGACTTTCCAGCTATAAACTGCTATAGTATGTCGAGAGCTAAAAATTGCTACAATGATTCTCCCTAGCTGTAATAAGATATTTCATATTCTCTAAGCTAGGAATCCTAAATTTTTGGTAGACACACACATTGCTGGCAAGTTAAAAAAAATTAATTTATATCTCAGAATATTTTCTGGTTCAGTGAATGGGTTTGGAGATGGATGGTTTACCGCTGCCTGCTAGTGGAGAGTTTATGGACTGTTTACTTCCTTTGCCAGCAAGAGAATTTTCTGCAGAATATCTCCTGAAGGAAAAATGCATCAGTATCTTAAGAAGATGGCACAAGTTTCAATTGCTTATGCAAACTGAATTTTGATACTACTGCAGAAGCTATCTAGATCATTATTTTTTATTTTAAATACATGGTTGCTGCTTGTTACACGACTGCTCAGGAATACACAAAGAGAATTATCTGATATTCTTCATACTGAAATTACCTCCAGTTTCCAATGTTAATTTTTGTTACCTTTTAGTTAAATATTTTACATGGTTCCTTAAGTTTGATTTGAATGAAAATTCTTTCTAAATATATTTTCCAAAAATAAATAAAATATTTCACTCAAGCATTTAATAATATATATTGAACACTTTATTATGTGCTTGTTATTGTTAGGGATGCTGGAAATATACAAATCTTACAACCTAGGGAGGGTCTTACAAAGAGGAAAATAATGAACCACTAAATTCAAAGAACTATTTAATGGTTTTATAAATTTCTAATTACGTTTTATATTTGCCTCAAATTGCCCGAACTGGATTTCAATTTTATACTACGTTTCACCCCACTCCTGACTTCCTCTATTCACTGTCTCCCATGAGTTCCTAAAAACACATTTGTGTATAATTTCTCAAATGACTAGAAAATTCCCTTTTTTCAATGAACTAATGTTATGGATATATTTTGAAACATATTAATCTCACTTTTCACTGTAAGAAAATTGATAAAATAGTGGAATGATTTATTAAACTTCATACTATTTCCCTTATTCTCTCTTTCTATGTCTCTCACTATGTAGTTCCAGAATGAAAAAATTTGTTTTTTATTAAGTCAAATTATTTATGAATGCTAAGAAAATGAAAGTAAGTATATTTTGTAAATATATATTTAGCTCCTGGAGACTAAACCTGTCAATTATTGGCTACAGGGAATTTATTTGCATTCTAATGCACCCAAATATAATTGAAGATTCTTTTTCTAAAGACTAAAAGTGAAAATCACTTGTGTAGTACTTCTCTTTTATCCATACTTTTGCTTTCCAAGGTTTCAGTTACTCACAATAAACCACAGTTCAAAAACATTAAATGGAAAATTCTAGAAATAAACAATACATACATTTTACATTGTATACTGCTCTTAGTAGTATGGTAAAATTCCACATAACCTTGCTTCATTTTGTCCAAGACATGCATCATTTCTTTGTCTAGTGTATCAATGTTGTATAGGCTCCAAACCCATTAGTCACTTATTAATACCAGTCATCTTGGTTATCAAATAGACTGTTGTGGTATTGTGTACTTGTGTTCAAGTAATTATTTTACTTAATAATGGCTCCAAAATGCACAAGTAGTAATGCTGGAAATTTGGATATGCCAAATAGAAACTTTAAAATGCTTCCTTTAATTGCAAAGGTATGCATGTATAGGTATAAATATAGTATATATAGGGTTGGTATGATCTCTGGTTTCAAACATCCATTGGAGGCCTTGGAATGTGTCCCCTACAAATAAGAGGAGACTACTGTATATAGTTTTTACATTTGAATGTATAGCACAAACTTTGACAAGCTATATTTCAATACATTTAATTTTCTATATTCATAAGAAAAATCATATCTATATTTGTCAAAAACGGTCAACCATGTATAGTTAGCAAATAAGTGTTGTAAATTTCATAAAATGTAAAATAATATCAATTAAATTCTATTCATTGTAGTCCATGTAATTAGAATGAAGAGAACTTTATCACAAAGTAACTTACCAAATAAAAGAACACTTGGACATAAAGCTCTAAAATTCATTTACTTTAACTCAATAAAGAATCTTACTAACACAAAACATTCCTGCTAGGCATTTTGTAGATTTTGAACTGATATGTAAAAATTTGAAGATTCAAAGTCTTCCTGAAAGTCAGAGATTTTAATGTGCATTTTAGAATCTTATGTCTTTTATAACTGAAAATAATCTGTTACAAAAGATGTCAAGATATATGTTTCTTATCACTAAGTTAAATAATGAAATGAATTTTAGTAAGTCATCATGCGATCTGAAAATTCTCAGTATTACTCAGTACACGTATATTTGCCAGCCATGTATTACTCTTTTGGTCAGAAAGTGGCTACAGGGATTGTTAGGAAAAGGACAGCCATTCTTATGATATCAATAGCCTCAATTGTCAAGGTGAATGATTTGCTTACAAGTGAAAACAAACACCTACTATGTATCAGTAACTATGTCAAGTATCTCGTGTGCATTATCTAACATTAATTCCTCATATTAACTCTTTAATGTAAGTTGTCCAGAGTCACGTAAAGCAAGAGTGTAACACAATGTGGTCCAATTTATCATTATATGGCTATTGCCTGCCAGGAACCAAGTCAACTTCTGTCACATATTTATCATTCAGTTATGAGAGAAAGCCCTTTGGTAAGCATTTCAGCTACTGGTTCACTTCTCATATCTTAATGCAAATACAGCTAGAGTTGCAGAAATGATAAATCTGTCACATATTCTAAGGATATACAAATGATTTTTCACATATATCTTTATTGAAATTGTTGGTTTCTAATAACTGATTTCCCAAATGACACGAAATAATGCTCATGTATTTGAGTTGGCCATGACAGAGGTAATAAAGAGTCACATTTATGCAGTAGCTGCACTCAAATTGCTCGCACTGGCAAACACATTAAGATAAAATAATTTTTAATTGTCAGCACCATATTTTGAACATTACATCAATAACAATACAATATTTAGACCATAAACTATACATAAACTTATAGTGTTTAAGATGAATAATTTGACTCCATAAAATTAATTTATATCAATAGTTTATAAATAATTAATTTACAAATGTATATGACACAAAGCACTGCTTCTGAGTATATGACATGTTCAAGATATTAATAATCACCAGCATCTATATTTGTGTGTGTGTGTATAGTTTGGAGAGCATTTGCATATGTCTTTTCTCTACTGTCTCTTTAAGAAGTCATCTTTATTTCTCCAGCTACAATGAAAAAACTTGCTTACACTTTGGCCTGTATATTCAAGCCATTATATTCAATTTGCAAAACTGGACACATTTTGATGTATTCTTAAAATGGTGGGAAAATGATCATAAGTATAAACATAAAAAAAAATGTTTGGCCTAATGAAAATTAGGATAAAGCCCTAAAATAAGCTTAGTACAAAATACTACCCTTATATATCCATCTTCACCTTCCAGTAGAATATTTATGGAGGGAGAACAAATCATGTCTATACAGAACTGCTAAGTTAATTTTATATACAGTCAATTCGCATTATTTATAGTAATTACGATCTATAAAATCTCCATGAACACTGAATTAGCAAACACTGAACCATTGTTCTAATTGCCTCCTTTCCTTATCTGTACATTTATACAATAGGCCTTATAGTGGCATGGACAAATTATTCCATTAGGTTTCCACTATTATTTGATTCTGAATGTACATTATAGACTGAGTTATCCAAACACAGAGAATAAGAAAGTTTGGAGTGCAAGATATTGATGACACAACACTAGATAAAAGAAATAGAAGACAAGGTCCAATAGATGGAGATGTCAAACTTTGACGTAGTTCTGACACTGAATTGATCCAGTCCTCAAGTTGTTCCTGAATTGATATTGACCATTTTTGTCCAACAACAATAGGCTAAGATGGCCAGTCATTTACACCACTACTTTGCTCAGTCATCAGGTGCAGACTGCTTAGGAAGGGCCTGGCATTGGTGAAGATGTTGCCCTTGCTAAGGTGGACTCCAGTGGGAGCTCATAGCTGGGACTGTGTGCTGTTTATATACCCGCTGGTGGGACCTTCTTGTTTGGCAATTTGGGTGGCATATTTCTTTGTTCACCACAATGAGTAATAGTTTTCCCTCTAAATATTGAAGAAAGATTCATATAGCCTAGTCTGGAAGTAACTATATAAAAGTAAATATTTCAATCATCACTACATCTTATTAGAAATATTAGGAATTCCAAAATCTCATTGGAAGGCAATATTGTATAAGAACTAGTATTATTATGTAGTTGGATACTTGGAATTATTAGCACATGTAGAGAAGAAAATATGCCAGACTATTCCAAACTTGCTTGTACCTAATTTAAAAACATCATTTTAAAATCTCCTTTTGCAAAAATAAAACTTACTCATAAGAATTTAGGACTTTAAAATTTTGAGAGGTTAAGAGGATACCCTTTTGAAGTGCTTTATATTTTGTCTTATGTAAAAAGCTAAATATTGTTACCATAAGCTTGCAAAGTCCTCCATATTTCAAAGCAATCTCTCCAGCTGGGATTGGTATCCATCTGCACAGGCAGGTTGATTCATTTCCATTTGGGATTTTACTCATGAAAAACACATGTACTGTAATTTGTCCTGAATAATTTCCAATGATTCACAAGATAAATTTGTGTCTCTATAATCTTCATGTTGTCTGTCATTATGAAACTGTCAGTTTTCTTTCTTCTTGTTATACTGGCAAGTTCTAGAGATGAATATATTTTTAGAACTATTGTGTTCACAAAAATGTAGATTGGGCCAAGAAGAAAAATGTTTTGGCAAAGTAAAATCATATCTCATAAAAGCCATGTTTACAAATCATGAGCCAATATTTTTTAAGATTGCAAAATTTGGGCACCTGGAAAATATGGACGAATGTGCTAGATTTCCAGAATGTTATCATTTGCAGGATACCACTGTTATGGCCGTCTGATTTCCAAATTTTGAAGACCTTGGGCCTACACTGCTCATTAACAACAGAAGTGTATTTCAGCTGAGAGATCACATGGAGTAAACTTTGGGAGTTTTAAATTTAGTTGTCACAGCAGTAGTTTAGGTTAAATGCTCATACTTTTATAACAAAGCTATACATAAATACATTTTAAGAGACCTTAAACTTAATAATCATATGCTATTGGTAGAGATGCTCTCCTTTATACGATTTTTCCTCTACTCATGAATTTCACCTGTTTTTATAACCAAATTTTTTAATTTGTTTCACAGACTACAGCAGTTGAGTTTAAATAATTTTCTCAAAGAAGTTAAAATATTGCAAATAAGTTTTAAATTATTGAAAATTAGAGTTTATCTATTCCAACTAGAAATCATTTAGATCAACCTTTTTTATGTTATAGATGAAAATATTTGACACCAAGGCTTCACATTTACCTCAGGTCTATATAAGGTCATAACTGGGAATAGACCCAGGTATTCTTATACTCTATTCATTATTCTTTCCTCTATACCATACTTTTCTTTATTTTTTACATTTTATAGTAGGTTCTTCCTAATAATTTCTATTTTTTCAGATTTATTGAGATATAATTGACAAGTAACATTGTGTAGGTTTAAGGTGTATCCCATGTTGATTTGAAACATATATTGCCAATATAATTAACATCATGATACTAGCTAATAGCTCCATAATGTCACATGATTACCATTTCTTTTTTATGGAAATAGTACATAAGAGCTACTCTCTTAGCAACTTTCAAGTATATAATACAGTGTTATTAACTATAATAACAATGTTGTACATTAGATCCTCAAAACATACTCATTTCATAACTGTAAAATTATAATTTTTGACCCAAATTTCCCATTTTCCACACCACCAATCGCCTGGCTACCAGCATTCTATTATTATGAGTCCAGTTTTTTTAGATTCTATATGTGTGAATATTTGTCTTTTTCTCTGACTTATTTCACTTAGCATAATACTCTCAAGGTCTATCCCATTTCAAACAGTAAGTATGGTCAGCATACTGACACCCTGAATTTAGTCCAGTGAGACTAGGCTGACCTTATGTACCATTTCAAACAGGACAGTACTATTTTTTTCTATCCCATTTAAAATAGTGCATCTGGTCAACCTATTTCTAGGAGTTTTATGGCTTCAGGTCTTCCATTCAAGTCTTTAATTATTTTGATTTGATTTTTGTGTTTGCTGAAAGAAAAGGTCCAGCTTCAACTTTTTTTAGATAGGTGTCCAGTTTCCTCAGTACCACTTACTCAAGAGACTATTCTTTCTTCATTATACAGTCTTGATTCCTTTGGCATAAATTAGTTGACCATATAAGTATGGGTTTATTTCTGGGTTAATATTCTGTTCCATTGATTGAAATGTCTGTTTTTATACCATAAAACATTTTTATTACTATACCTTTGAAATACTGTTTGAAATCAGGACATACTTTTACTATTTAAAAAAACTAGACACAAATGAGGATGAAAAAACAACATTTCAAATTACCCGGATACAGCAAAAGTAGTAATCAGAGGGGAATTCACATCACTAAAGGCCTATCCAAGAAACAAGAAAAATCACAAGTAAACAACCTAATAGCACATCTTAGGAAAATTAGAAAAAAGAATAAAAAACACCCAATGTCAGCAGAGGTAAGGACATAATAAAAATTAGAGCACTAAATGAAATAGAAAACAGAAAAACAACAGAAAAAATTAATGCAACAAAGAGCTTGTTCTTTGAAAAAATTAATAAAATAGACAACCACTTGCCTAGGCTCACTGAGAGAAAAAAAGAGAAAAGACAAATAATCCAAATTAGAAATGAAAAAGGGGAAATTACAACTGATACCACAGAAATACAGACTCATGTGAAAATACTATGAAGAGCTATATGCCACCAAAATTTGCAACCTAGAAGAAATTGAGGCAGGACAGCTAGCATGCAAATCGGCAGCCAGGAAGGCCTTGGTAGTCATAGAAATCATATCAAAAAATATTATAAGCACCGAGATCAGGACAACCTGGTATGGACTGGAACAAGATAATGCCAAGGCTCCTATGTTCCACAATTCCCCAGGCATAAGAAAAATGTTTCTAGTTTATTTCAAAATTCCTTTAAGTTTAGACAAAAGAGCAGATCCTACGAGATAAAGATTAACACATAGGTGCCCTACCTGCACTTAGCATGTAGAGAAAACATATATAAGAATTAGCTTTTAGCTTTAGTAGTGGGCATTCCATTATTGGGTGTCACTTGTCATTAGAGAGCTTTATCTTTCCTTTCAATAAAATCTGTGCTGCTTAACCCTTTCACCTCAAGTCTGCATCCTCATTCTTCAAGAGCGTGAGACCACAAACTCCAGACATAGAAATCCCTGAATCAAATGAACAAGTTTCTAGAAACACATAGTCTACCTAGACTGATTCAAGAACTATATAATCCAAACAAACCAATCAACAGTAATGAAATTGAAACAATCATCCAAAATCTCCCAAAAGCAAGAGTTCAGGACCAGATGGTCTCACTAACAAGTTTGACCAGGCATTCAAAGAGGAACTAACACCTATCCTCCTCAAACTTTTCCAAAAAAATTAAAGAGGCAATACTTTCCAATTTATTCATGAGGCCTACATTACCTAATACCAAAGCCTGGTAAGGACAATACAAAAAAAGACAACTATAGACCAGTATCTCTGATGAGCACTGATGCAAAAGTTCTAAACAAAATATTGCACATAGAATACAACAATGCATTAAGAAGATTATACATCACAGTCAAGTGGGATTCATCCCAAGGGCTCAGGATGGTTCAACATATACAAATCAATCAACGTGGCACACCAGAAAAACAAAAGATAAAAACCACTTGATTATGTCAATTGATGCAGAAAATACTTCTGCCAATACAACATCCATTTATGATCAAAACACTTAATAAAATGGTTATAGAGGGGAAGTATCTCAACATAATAAAGGCTATATATGACAAACCCTTAGTGAATATCATACTGAATGGGGAAAACCTGAAACCTTTTCTTCTAAAATCAGGAACAAGACAGGGATGCCCCTGTCACCACTGCTATTCAACATAGTACTGGAATTTCTAGTCAGAGCAATCAGCAAGAGAACGAAATAAAAGGCATCCACATTGAGAGCAAATAAGTTAAAACTGTCACTTTTTGCAGATGACATGATCTTTTATATGGAAAACCCTAAAGACTCCACCAGAAAATTATTAGAAATAATAAATGAATACAGTAGAGTTGCAGGACACAAAATCAATGCACAAAAAATCATAGCATTTTTATATATAAGCAACAAAACTTCAGAAAAAGAAATGAGAAAAACAATACCTTTGTGACCAAAACAAAACCAAGAACACCTAGGAATAAACTTAACAAAGGGTGTGAAGTACTTATTCACAGACAACTACAAAACACTATTAAAAGAAATTGAAGAAGATACAAAGAAATGAAAAAAAATTCTGTGTTTATGGACTGGAAGAATCAACACAGTTATAATGGTTATATTTCCCCAAGCAATATGCAGATTTAATGCAATTCTAATCAAAATCCCTCAGACATACTTTTGAGAAATGTTTTTTTTTTAAAAAGCAGTTTTATATGGAACCACAAAAGACCCTGACTCACCAAAGCAATTCTACAAAAAGAATAAGCCTGGAAGTATAACACTTTGCGAGTTCAGTTTATACTAAAAAGCATCAATTAATCAAACAGCTTGGTATTGCCAGAAAAATAGACATATCAACCAATGGAACAGAACAGAAAACCCAG
>PVKE010050174.1:0-11034 GCA_004027555.1 Craseonycteris thonglongyai | reverse complement strand
TGGATAACTTATTTTACTCCTTCCTCTCCCTTAGCTTCCAAAGCAATCAGTCATCCAGGTCTGTAAGGATTTAGTTTGCTGTTCAATTACTCGTTGTTTTCCTTTAACTGTTTTCTTCTTGGACCTTTCTGTGGCTAGCACTATTCTGCAACAGCTTCCTAATTGCATTCCCTACCTCCAGTGCCTCCTCCAATTTATCCACCCACAGGTTAAGTTTTCTATAGCAACACTTTGATCATATCACTTACTGTTAAAACTACATTGTTGATAGAAGTCTCAGTCTGGCATTCAAGGAGCTCCACAATAGAATTCCAATGAGACTAAGAGGCAAACTGGTATAGTGAACAGAGCTTGACCCTTAGATGCAGACTGATCTGGTTTCAAACCCTGATTTTCCTGCTTAAGAGTATAATTCTATACTCTTGAGGCTCATTATCCTGGTCTAAATAATGGGGATAATAAAGCCCTCTTCTTACGGCATTTGTAAGTCAACTCTTTAAAAGTTGGAATGGTGTTATAAGTTGTATTTAGGTTTCAACATCAACTCACAGATGCTTATAATGGACAATATTCAATTACAGACCTGTCTGATTCAAAGCCTTAAGGAAGTTTGTCACCAATGTGGTTTTAACACAGGCAAGTTGGGATCAGCATGCTACATGTTTGGGGGTGCTAAGTAGCAATCTAACCATCATTTACAACATTGTTCCTAATTTCAAATAGCTGACTTACAAATGACCTTTTAGAAATATTTTACTAGCAAATAGAGAATTTCCTGTGTTATTAATTTTGAGAGTTGAATTTCTCTGATTGGCTGCTTTCCATTATAACACTGATATTTAAAAATATTTCCCTGTAGAATTTTAATTTTTGTGTGAGGCAGCTATGAATTCCTTGTGAGGGGGAAAGTATACAGTTATGGGGCCAGATGAAAATTATTGGTTATCATTTTTAAGGCTTGCCTAACATCCAGAAAATGTGGTGAAGCTCTAGCACATAGAAACTTTGTTGGTTTTATAATCTCAACAAGTTTAAGCCCCACTTCATGGCATAAATCCAGTGCCAGCACTAGGAAAACTCAGTTCCTCAGCCCAGGTTGGGTCTTTTCTCTCTGCTAGTCATGAATGGCACCAACAGAGCTACCAAAATTAACATGAGTCCACATTCATTCGCTCACTCATGCATCCACACAGCAAATCCCCTAAATGAAGCATGCTTGTTGATTCCCAGAGGATAGATTTCAGTCTCATAAGCTCTTGCCAAGAATTTACAGCACTACTAATTGCTTGATTCTTTTCTGAGGTCAGTAAGTCTGGAAAGTCTTAGGTAAAAGATAATAATCATGCCAAGATTGGTAAAATAGTTATTTAATAAGCATGATATTTTAAACCAGTCTCTACAGATACAGTTTGTGGGTATGTGAATTAATATGCATTACAACCTATTTTTTGTTTTTGCATTATTAATCATTTTAAGAAATTGACATGTTTATGATATGGTTTAAAAAATATAAAAGTGAAATCCCCTGTATCTCTCCCTACCTTTCCCTTCACCCACTCAATTTCATTTCTCAAAGGCAACTACTTTTTAACACCTTGGGGTATATCCTCTGACACTCTTTTTTTCTCTTGCAATAATTGTAGAGTTACCCTAGGCATTCTTTATGGTTAGGAGCTAGAACAACATTTCCACTTAGCCTCTTCCAGATTTTAGAACTCTTTCATACATTGATTAGGTTAAACATATAATAAAAACAAGAATACTCTTTTTCCACTCAGATGTTATTAATTTCTGATTTTAAAAGCTGAAGAAAAACATTCAAGTTTTTTTTAAATCATACTTATGTGGACTATAAAAACTACACAATTCTAGGACTATAGGGCTTAGTTTTTAAAATAACATTCAGACAATAAAATAAAGGGAACAGAAAGCCCAGTATACTTAAAAAAACAAACTCAACTTAATTTCTCTTGACAACATTCTTAAAATGTCTGAGGGAAAGAAAGTCAAGAAGCGAAAAAGAGTTTACAGTTACCTCTCAAGTTGATCTACCTAATGAGAGAAAAACAAAGAAATCAGTATAGGAATCTTACTTTTCTCCAACTCTTAGGTCAAGGCTTGTGTATCTTCCCAATTATTCTGAAACTGCTCTCCCAATTAACTCATTTTGACATAAAGGGGAAAGTAACTGCACAGAGTCAATATTCTGTGTATGAAAAGGACATTGAATTTTTTTATTACGTTAAAATTTGTATTAAAATTTTATATAGCTATAGTTAGCCTTTTGAAAAAAATTGGATTCTTGAAAAATGGTGCATATTACACATTTGCCTGAATTAAATTGCATTTGAAGGGATGGAAGTGAAGGGAAAGGTAAGTTCTGTATTGGAAATAATCTAAAGATAAATCCTTTGTTAGAGTGAAGAATATAAATTACTTGTAACTGTATAGTATGTTTGGATTTTTATGTGTGTTTGATGATCATATACAGCTATATTTTCATTTTGAGAGATTTATATTAAATCTTCCATTTTATTATGGTATTATTAAACAGTTTATAAGATCTAACTTTATACATATAGAGCAGAAAAATTAATACTGGTTGCTTTAAAATATTGTGCGCTGGTTATTGAAATTAAGTATTCAGATTAAGTAGTTTTCAGAGTTCTATGTTTGTTCAATATTCAGTAAATATTTCTTGAACAGCTACTCTGTAATAGTCATTGAGTGCATAAAAAGGTGAGAAAGAAACAGACACAATGCAAGCCCACTTATAATAACAACAGCTAATACTGAGTTCTTACAATATAATGGGCCCTGTTCTAAGGGCTTTATGCATATTATCTCATTGCATCCTCTCAGTAACTTTAGGAAGTAGAGATAGTATCGTCCTCATTTTATAGATGACAAAACTGAGAAACAGAGAGATAAGTAATTTGTCCAATGTTACATAGGCATTGAGTGATGGAGCTGGGATTTGAATCTAGGCAGTACAACCCAGAGTCTGCACTCTTAACCAATGGGATGTACTTACTTCTACCTCTCTTATATTCTAAAAACTCTCCTTGTATTGTACAATATGAGTGAGACACTTAATAAATAATCATTCAAATAAATGAAAATGTATAATTCTTACAAGTGCTATGAAGAGGTATATGACAGAAACTACTATTTGGCTCGTTGTCACTTAAATGTTTCTCTCTTTTCCTGCTAGTTACAAAGTTAGACAATATTTCCTAGCCTCACCTGCCATTAAGTGTGGTCATGTAACTAAGTTCTGATCCATGGACTGTGCATAAAAGTGAGGTACACAATTTCATGCCTAGGACATTTAATAAAAGCTTCCTGATTGATCCTCTATGTTCTTCAACCATGGCTGAAAAGACTGGAGTTCAAGATACAAGAAGTCTGGATCCTTGAATAACTTCATGGAGTCAAATGCTCAAATGATCTGCATTGGATACTGCTAAGAGAGAAAATTTTTATTATATTAAGCCAACTGAAAATTTGTGATTATTTGTAATGGCAGTCAGCCTATCTTGACAAATACAGAAAATGAAAACCTTGAAGTTGAATGCTGTTTTAAGGGGAAAAGTACTAAAACATGTGACCTTGAATTCTTCATTGGGTTAGGAATGGTGTGGAAACAGATATTGGAGTTTGGATTACTTGAGAGCCTTGTTATGTCATGACAAAAGATTTGCTGCAATCTGTTGTTTGTGACAACTTAGGTGGCACATTACTTGTCTAGTAAGCCTATCGAGCTCTAGAGGAAGTTGTGGAAAAGGGAGTGATAGTATGTGTTGGCTACTACTACTAACTCTAGCAAAGTGTTACAAAAAAGAGAAAGGTTCAACAAGAATTAACAGGTTTGCAAGCATAAGTAAAAAAGAATTAAAAGAATTCCAGAATTTTGGTGGCTAAAGGATTAGAAAGCTGACTACTTCTAGACACCCAGATAGAAAACAAAATATTAAAAACTTTGAGTAACAAAAATCCATTCAGACACAACCTTGCTCACAGCAAAGATAAGAGTGTGATCTTCTCATCCAAATCTGTTGGCCCAAAGACAGCCCCTATTAGAGAGAGAGAGAGACAGACAGACAGACAGACAGACAGACAGAGAGAAACTGAGGAAGGAAAGCAAAGATGTAAATCAGGCTTGAGAACTACATGTAGGAATGAACTTTGGGTGTGGTTATTGGCACATGTTGCTGATTAGAAGCAAATAGATCAGAGGCCTATCAAGTTTTTGAGGGAATCATATTCCCAAACAAATCCTTTGATTATTTGAGTTGGAAAGTAACCTTTGGATCTTGTATTTACACCAGTAGGAGGTGAGCAGCCTATAAGGAAGGTATATTCCCCAATACCCTTAAACTTTTCCAAGATTTAAGCAAGGAAAAGTTCTTCACTTAAATTTTGCTCTTCTTTCCAAGGATTCCCTTGTTCATTTTACTCCATAGCCAAGCCAAGGGTCATGGAGTGAAATGGACAAAGGAATCCTTGGAAAGAAGAGCAAGATTTAAGTGAAGAACTTTTCTTACCCTTCATAATACTTATCCCAGCAAGGTTCTGAAATTACTATGGACAACTGACTGCTGTATTTCTCCTCTTATTTGTTCTCTTTCTGATTGAACATTTGTTTTTTCTGTCCTTGCCTTTTCTTTCTTTCTTTTTTTAACTTTTGATTGGCTTAACTGGGTAGGATGAGCATGAATTACTTTTGTAAAAATTAAAAGTAACTACAGCAGGCAGATTTATCATGATGTTAAAGAAACAAGCTCCAGAGGTCTCTTCTAAGGCTCTAAGAAAGTGTCTTCCCACTACAATCTCACTTACATATGACTATGTTATTATTGGCTGTCTTTGTTTAGCAATGGATTCCAGGAATACTCTTATGACCCCCAACATCCTGTCATGGAGGTGCAGGGCTAGAGGTCATAATGTAATATGAACACATGGCTGGCACTGGAATTATGTGGGTAGCTGGGGGAAACAAGTTTTGAAACATGAAGATCCAGACACTAGTCTAGGTAAAATTCTTCTAATTTTCAGATATATATTATAAGTGGAAATTTTGGTTTTCATTGATGTCAAACCACAGTGGAAGTTCTCTCTTGTCAGGAATATACTTAATAATGCAGTGTATAATATAAAATTCACCATACATTTTGTTTATTTTCTTTTTTAAAATGGAAGTCACGTGAAATAGAATTAATCATCATTTCTGCAGCAATACTACAACCAACCTGTACAATATGTGTGAAATGATTTTTTATCCATCCCAATTATCAATAATAAAGATAAATTGATCAACCATGCTAGAAACTAAAAAATTAAATTATTGTTTTTGTCCTATCTATTAAAAAGCTATTTTTAGGGGGAAGCCGGGATGGCTCAGTGGGTTAAGCGCTCACTTTGCAGCCTGGGGACTGAGGATCAAATCCCAGCCCCAGCCGTGCGGACCCATATGCTGAACTGGGGAGTGCCCCCAGTTCAGTTCTCACCAGGGTGAGACCCTGGCCCAGTTCCTGCCCTGTGCAGCCCCGCACCCACCTGTGGCATGAAACTATGTGAAAAAACCAATGATGTGCAACTATGGAGACTGCTCTGGGCCCTCTCCCTTCTCTCTGTCTCTCTCTGTCAAAAACAATAAAAATAAATCTTTTTTAAAAAAGCTATTTTTAAAAATCACTATCATATTCCTAACACTGCTCTCATGGCTTGTTGTGACATCAAAATCAAGTTAGGCATATAAAGCACCTGGGTATCAAACCTGTCATATAGCAGGATCCCATCAAAGGATATCTAGTAAGAAGAAAACATTGTCATATGAAGAGATAATCAAGGAGTATGTAGCCAAGAAATTTAGGGAAAGAGTATTGAAAGTATGTTGGGTAGTTAATGTTATTATTTCTCAATCTTGTAATGTTTGTAATATTTTTCAGGCTTCTTAAAATGTGTACTCTGTTGTCATTTCTTTTCTCAATCTAAATAAATATCTCATTTACCGGTAGTATTAGTTTGTATTTATAATTCTTTAAAGATTTATCTTTTTTGACAGAGAGAGACAGAGGTAGAGACAGAGACAGAGAGAAGGGGAAGAGCCAGAGCAGTCTTCCACAGCTGTATGTCATTAGTTTTCGATATAGATTCACTTCACAGGTGGGCACAGGGTTGCGCAGGGCAAGAACCAGGTCTGGGGCCTCCCACCTGGGAGGCACACCCCCATGAGTTGGAGGCCTCCTACATGGTAGGCACACCTGGGACAGGAGCCAAACCAGGAGCCTCCTACATGGGAAGCTTACCCTGGTGAGAACCAAACAGGGGGCACACCCCAGTTCAGCATGTGGGTCCACATGGGCTGGGGTTGGGATTCAATTCTCAGACCCCGGGGCTAACCCCTGAGCCATCCTGGCTTCTTCAGTACTTGTAATTTTTGTATTCAATAGTAAACAATTCAGACAGGCCCCACAAAAATGTGGATCCTTCTTGAGTTAGAAGTATATATATGGATAGCAATATATCAATTGCAAGTTCCTATTCTTTCTTTTTTTTCCTGCCTCCTCCCTCCCTTTCCAAGATCTTATTCTTTTAATAGACCTAGAGAAAGAGAGTGTTGCATGCAGACACAGAAGAGCACTTGCTAGACTAGAAAACTTAAGTAGTTAGACTTAAAAGAAACTTAGAAGTATGGAAATGCTTATAACAGGGGAAGCTTTGGGTAAACAATTTAATTTTGAAGGAGTTTAGTCTGTAACTTGAATTGATCTTGGCTGCCTGATGGCCAGTCTCCTCATAGTATGGTAGATATTCAGAAGACATACAGGTCTGATATCCAAAAAATAAAAATAATTTAGATTTTTAGGGAAGATTTTTAGAGAGGTGCCAAATGGAAAAAGTATACTGAGAGAGCAACAAAATGTTTAACAATCCTTTCAACCATCTAATTCCTCTCAGTCCCTCTCATGACAGTTACTATCTCATATTTCTCATCTCCTTTCTTTACAGTCACTCTCACCCCCAGTTTTCTCTAGAATGACTCTTACTCTCCCCTCTCTAATTCAGTTCTTTGTTATTATATAGATCAATTTAGCTCCTGGACACCTTAAGTTCTCCTCTTCGTCTACTACTCTGATCTATACAACCAAGTCCCAGGAGGAACTTTGGAAACCACAGGAACATTTAGAAGGATAGAGTAGTGGTGGGTGGGGAAGAAAGAGGAAGAAGACTATGTGTACTTACCAGGGCTGTCCGGAAAAAATCCAGCCATTGTTAATATAAGAAGGGTTACATGGCTGAATACTTTCTGAACAGCCTCCCTATATGTTTTAAGTCCAGTCTTCCCATTTGCAAATGAATAAAGTGAGGCCCAAATACGCTTAGTGACTTGACACTCACCTATTGAGTAATATGGAGGTGGGCCTAGAACTCAGGCTTACTTCATTTCAACTCTTATTATAGTTCCCTAGTAGGCAATCCTATCATATGCCCTATAAGGGGTCGCTTTGCATCCCTGGTGGAAGTTAAGAAGTCTGGATTCTTGCTGTGCTTCTACCAGGCTCCATGGCCTTGGGCAGGTCATGTCCTTTCTAAGGCTCAGTGTCCTCCCTAAAGGGAAGGCAAGATAAATTCTTGGGTCCTGTCCAGTATCAACATTCCTTGCTTCTGGTCTGTCTTGTGGCAGTGGTGGCCTTGAGCTAATCAGGAAGACTCACCCCCATTTGTTCCTCACCCATCTGGGGCAGAGGGTGAACCCAGAGAAGAAGGGATCCCTTCCTGCACTTAGTTGCCTCTTTTGTCTTCGTGGTACACTCTGGGTGACCATCTCCTGTCAGGGGGGCTCCAGACTTGGGCTCTGCTGGGCTTCCGCGAGCTCCCCAGGGGCTGCGATGAGTGAGAATTCCTCCATGAGCCTGAGGAAGCCAGGCTGGAGAAGGCCACCTCTTGTTCTGTTCCTTTGCAGTCGGATCGGGTTTCCAGACCCAAGCCCCAGGCCCAAAGGAAGACAACCGCGCAAGCGCAACCTCCAGTCCCGCGCGAGGTGGGAGGAATGCGAAGCCAAAGCAAGGTGAGAAGGAAGGGTCGTCAAGGCCCCGCCTCCGTATCATCACGTGGGGGGCGGAGTCGGAAACGTGACGGCGTGCGCGGGGGCGGGGCGCGGCGCGGCGCGGTGCTCGCGGCTGCTGCCTGGGAGGGAGGCCGGGCAGGCAGTGGAGCGGTGAGGCTCTCAACCTGACGGGGAAGTGGCCCTGGCGGCGAAGGCTAAGCACCCTGGGGCAGACAGACGGACAAGCGGGTGACGGAGGAAGGAGCTGGAAGCCGAGCCGGGCGACCTAAAGAGCGAGCGGGTCAGGCTCAGCGTCGGCCACTCTGTCCGTCCGCTGAATGAAGTGCCCGCCCCGCTGATCCCCGAGCCCGGCGCATTCCCCGCAAGATGGACGGTTTCACCGGCAGCCTCGGTGAGTACGGCTGGGGAATCCTCCGTTTACGCAGGGTGGAAACCTTGTTCCTTCTACTTACAGCCCAGGCCCTGCTCTCCACCCTGCTTCTCGGGATGGCGGTGGTTCCACTGCACATGTTCCCCTCGAGGTTGCCGTCCCCCTACAGGCTCTGATCGGTTCAGAACCCCTCCCCCCTTACCCAGCAAGACCCTCTTTTCGTCCCAGCAACCCCTTCAGTGCCTGGCTCTCCTTCCTTCAAAGTGGGAACCCCTTCTTTCAGAGAGGCCCCAATAGCCGTTACGCCCCTCCCCATAAACTCTTGGCTCCCCCAACAGACCCATCTTTAGGATTGGGACACCCCTTTCTCAAACCCTGACCCCTCTTAAGGTTACAACATTCCTCCCACTTTCCACATACCAAATTCTCTTTCAGGGTGGAGACACTCTATACATGCAGAGGCAGCCTTTTAGTGTAGGGACCCCCATTCCTTCTTTAGGAAGGGGACACCCACCCCTCAGTCTTCATTTTAAATTTGGAGGCTTCTTTTAAGTATCTCAGGGTAACTGACAGCTTCCCTTCACTCCCTCCACTTCTCTGAACATTTTGTAGTGGTGGAGAACCAGAAGAAGCATCTTTTGCCAAATACAGGAAAGGAAGAGGTGTATGCATCTGTGTTGAGGGACCCTTTTTAAGAGTGAAAGCAGAAGTATTTGCTGGCTCTGCAAGCATGCTGGGGAGAAGTAATCCTGCCCAATGAAGCCATAGGAAAGGGGGCCTTTGTCAGGGAAAGAAGGGATTCTCCATTTTTGGAATATGTTGTCTTTGTGGAATGGAGAAAGGGAAGAGGTTATTTAAGTAGGCTGAAGTATCCTTTCAGTGTTCCCTTTCACCTAAATATAGGTAGTAAATTTTGTAACTGGCTAAGGGAATCAGAACTCCAGGCTGGTATTCAGGGCCCTTTAACCTGTGTCTGGAATTACTGTTCTTTGAGGCCTTTGAAATCTGGGTACTGTAAAAATTGAGCTTAACTATTACGATGGTGAGAGAAACCGTTTCTACTTGGCTGATAAACTGCAGTTATGTGATACCTACTGCTGGATTTGTGTTCTGAGTATTTTATTTGGAGGTAGCTTGTATTCAGACACCTTTGTTTTACATTTCTTGCTAATAAATTCCTAGTTGGTTCGTGTTCGTGGATCAGTACATAATCTGGCCATAGGCCATACTTTATCCAGATATGTCGGGATTAGATGTTTGTTTTTTTTAATTTAAGTAAAAAAATAAGTTGAAGAGTAATGGACCCAGTATAACATAGTAAAAAACATAATTTTGGCCTTTACTGTGGTAAGAAAAAAAACCACATTAGAGTGCTTTGAGAGTGAAATCCTAAAATAGGAAGCAACTGAGTGTTACTCTTTACTCCCCAAAGGCACCTGTTGTCCATTATCTAACCTTTGATGTCTTGATGACTTATGTAGGGAGATTGTTTCATTCTTGGGCTCCCTTCAAAGAGGCATCAACTTTTCATTGTTTTGTTTTTTAAGCCTCATGCCTGGATTTATTTGCCAATTTATTGGACTGAAAGACTTGTTCTATATGATCCCATACTTGGGCAAAAAAGGAGTGTCTTGTGGGTGTTGGGAGGCTGAGCTATCTCTGCGTTGTTGCTCCTCAACCTGTAGGAATGGTGGAATCACTACTCATAGTAGAATCGCCTATTCTACTTCTCTCCTGTTGGTTCTGAGGACTTCTGAAAGGCATGACCAAGCTTCATCTTCTGTAAGTGTTTTGAGGGAGTCTTTCTCCCTAGTTGAAGGCTCTTAAGTTTATTTTTTGGATGTGCCTTGTTAACTAACTATCCCTTCTTACCCAATTCATGAAGCAACTGATCTGAAAGACTGAAAGATGTAGATGAAGGGGCTCCCACTTTTCATAAAGAGTGTTAGAGCTAACCCTAATGTTGGATTTTTGTCTTAGTCATTTGATGCCATCCTTTGGGTGGTATACATTGATGCACCTTTTCTTTCTTTAGATACAGTATTGATCAGAAACAGAGGAGATGCTGGTCTCTAAAGAGAGGAACCTATGTCAGCAGAGTGAGGGAAAGAAATGGTTCCTGGCAGCTATTCCTGGAGCTGCTCCTGATGAAGATACTTCTTAGCAGGAGCTCTGTGCTTTCTCTTTCCGTCCCCCTGTAAGAGTAAAACTAGGCCCCATTTTAATTGAAACCTTAAAGTATTGGGGTGGAGGAGGGGTAGTGCTGGTATATTTTACTGGTAGCCTTTAAGCAGATCTTTGCTCAGCTCTTGCCAAATTGCTTGTTTCTGTTCCCTGCAGTTCATTAGTATAGAACTTAGAGTTACATTGATCTTTGTTTTATCAAGAGACCCATGAATGTAAAGCCAAGCACTTATGCTCTAGTAGATGTTTAAAAACTTTTATTTAACCAAACAAGAATTCAAAACATGCGAAGTTCTTCTGGGGTCACAAGTATTGAAAGCATTTACTATTCTCAAGGAAGTGTACGTGCGTGTCTCCTCTTATATACTAGATGGGTTTTTGAAAAAAAATGAGAAACTATATATAT
>PVKE010050173.1:0-11025 GCA_004027555.1 Craseonycteris thonglongyai | reverse complement strand
AAAAAAAAAAAAAAAAGAAAAAGAAAAAAAGACTGTCTACATATATATAAAGTATGTATTTAGAAATGGGGTAGGAAAGACAGAAGAGTGATTCTTTTATGACAAGAACAGATTTGAAGTTTTTGTTTTATCCAAGAAGTAATAGCACTATGGAATAACCTCACATTCCATATACAGTTAGCTTGTCAACATTCTGTTTTTGAAAAGCATTAGCCTGAATTTTATAGTTTTATTTAGAACCTGCAACATAGCAAAAGCTCTCTCACTCTCTGACTCTCTGTGAAAACTCAGTTTTACTTGAACTTCATGGACTGAGTATAAAATGAAGTTGTACCGCATAGCACTATATATAAAATCAAGACAAGTGGGAGAGTCTACTATCTCTATCCATAATATTAAGGTCTCAGTAAATCCCCAAAGCAAATGATTTGAGGTCCCAATAAGCAAAAGTCAGATATTTCATCTAGAGAAACATATATATATTATATATATCATGCAGATCTTAATTCCTCTCCATGTCCAGATAAAACAGAGCTATTTTATCTGCTTCCATTTGAGAAAGACACTAATTTATTAAATAAGTTTTGTATTACTTTTAAACATATATATGGTTTTAATGACAATTAAATGCATTCTTCCAAATTAAAAGAAAAAAAAACATTTAAAAATATTCTTTGTTCATTTCTTTCATGATTTCATTTTACTTTAATGTCACTATTAACTAGCAGGATCACTAATTGCAAGGAAATACATGGTGATGGGAAGAGAACTGACTCTGTGTAGTGAACACACAATAAAACACATAGAATATCTATTATAAAATCATACACTTGAACCTATATAATTTTATTAACTGATATCACCCTCATAAATTTAATAATCAAAGTCATTTTTTCTTTTACCAAAACCACCAAAAAATTACCTGAACCATGCATTCCTTCATAAATAATCCAAAATAACACTTATTTAAGTCATTTCAACAAATATCTCCTATAGTCAGGCAGTCACTATTCACTGAGAAATAGAAGTCATGTTAGATATGATCCAAAATAGAGATGTTTACAGTCTGAGGAGGGAGGTGTAAGAATAGTCAAATCAGTTCAAAACAACTGGCCAGTTGCTGTAAAGGAAATGTTTGCTCTGTGCTATCAGGACTAAGAGGGAGGCACAGTAAATCTAATCTGGCAAAGGCAGAAGTGAGCACTGAGAGACATTTACTCTTTTTAATTTTACTCCTCTTTCCTTTACATGTTATAAAGTGGTAGTGCAATGATGGTAAATCCTCACTAACCCAGCCACGCTCACAGGCTCATTAATAGTGAGAAGTTCAACACGCAAATCATCTCAAAACATGACTACAGGAAATAGATAATGTGAAGTGAACTTTGTATCTTAGGGAGTCATATAAAGTCCTTTTAAGGATAAGAACCATTTATCATGAGCTCATTTATTTTTCAGAGGTACTGTTTCCACACCTTCAAAACTTTGCTGACCTTCCCTCTTAAGTTGGATAAATGATGTCTCTGTTTACATTATCAACTTGCTGGGAAAACCTTCTTTTAAAATTTTAGAATGTAGAAAGTAAGTTTCACCTCCAGCATACTGTGTTTATTTTGAATTACAAATTAGTCCCAACTTAGCATGCATGGTAGTTAATGAGTGATATGTTTCACAGTACAAAAATGTTCTGCTTTTACATTTTTTTAAAAGATTTATTTTATTGTTTTTGACAGAGAGAGACAGAGAGAGGGGGGACTGCCCAGAGCAGTCTCCACAGATGTACATCATCAGTTTTTGACATAGTTTCATTCCACACAGGTGGGCAGGGGCTGAGCAGGGTGAGAACTGGGTTGGGGGCCTCCTGCATGGGAAGCACATCCCAATAGAGCATATGGGTCCGCACAGGCCGGGGCCGGGATTTGATCCTCAGTCTCCACGGCTGCAAAGTGAGCACTTAACCCACTGAGCCAGCCCAGCTTCCCAGTATTTGTACTAATGTCTTTGTTATTTTTTTGAAAGACATAGTATCCTCTAATTTTATCGGCTCTCTCTATATTGATGGAGGGTGTGTTACACTGCAGTCTGTCTGTACCATCCTATTGTTGTGTTTCTACTTTTATACATTAAAAAAAGAGAAACATTCTAAGCTATCACACCATACTTTCCCCCCCCCCCCCTCAAAATACTTTTTCTCATTTAACATCTAATATCAAGATTCATCATAAATTGCTATGGGCATTGATGCAATCTTCTATAAAAAGGTACAGCCAAGGTTGTTAACCTAAAAATAAAAAGCCAAAGTGAGAGGTATTAAGCACTTCTTTGAGATCCAGAAGAATAACTGCAATTGAAGCACCAATTCAGGCAGAAACCCAAATAGTGTTCTGATTATAGGAGGTGAAGGCAAGGGATATTTATGAGAAAAAAAAAGAGGAATAATTACATAAATAGAAGAAAGGCAATTCTATGGCTGTTAATAAGGTAGTGAAGAAGTGTCTATAGATGTCTATAGATAAGATAACATAGTGATGATAATTTAAATAATGTCTTTGACTTTCAGCTTGATAGTTATAATGTGTGATTTCTTGTTATCTTTGCAAGGAATTATTTGGGATACAATGCTACCTTAGGCCCAACCCAAAGGTTATTTTGCCCAGTTTTTATGTTCTAAAGTTCTGAGAAGCACAAGATGCATCCTCTGGAAGGCTGCTGTGACTTCATTTTAAAGTGGCTCAGTGTTTATTATTTTTAACGAGGTTTATGGTATACCTTCTGATTAGAACTGATAAAATACAGTATTCCTAAGAATAGTTATATATTCACCAATAGGTGAAAAGTCAACATCAACTCTTACCATTCCTAAAGAGAAAATAATGTATGCTTTATATTATTGTAATATTTTATTCACCTATTTTACTTATTTATAAAAGTTCAGAATGAATCTATATTAGGGTGACCAGATGTCCCACTTTTGGCGGGACAGTCCCGATTTTTAACAAATTCTCCCGTGTCCAGCGGCGTTTTATAAAAGCCCCGGTTTTTGGAAAGACTGCACAACAAGCTAGGGAACGGCAGGAGATAGACCAAATTTTTAATCAAAAACCCCCTCTCCCCTGGTCAATGGTGTCCTGCTTTACCAATGTTAAAATCTGGTCACCTTATAAAATCTGTTTTATGGATGATATACAACTATGGAGACTGCTCTGGGCTCTCCCCCCTTCTCTCTCTCTCTGTCTAAACAATAAGATAAATTAAAAAAAAAAAACCCAAAAAAACAGAAAGGAAAAAGTAAATCTGTTTTATGTCACCATTCAATCTAGCATTAATATTCAGTCATTGACATTATTCTTTCTTAAATCAGTGTTTTGTCCCAATGTGTAAACACACATGTATTCAAATTTTCTGGTAATAGAAATAAGTTTAAATATGCAAATTTTCTAAAAATCCTTCAAATAGATCTAAGTTGAACGTGAGAAACCATAGTCTATTTGTAAATAAACCTCAGGGGAATGTGATTGCCTGTGCCGTACACAGATCTGTATTCTGTAAGAAATTGCCAATGAGATGAAGGCAGCAGCTGCGGTCTTTTTGTTTGTTTAGCTTTTTACAAGTATTTCTCTAAACTGACTCATGTTCTGCCGTAAAAGGACGAGAAAGTCTGAGACTCCAAGCCAACCAGCAAATTCAAAGGTTGACACATTTTTGCTACCTCTGAATTAAGGGATGGTGGTGTGGGGAACAAAAGCAAAGGGACTGAGCTTCTAAGAAACAAATATGAGTTTTACCCTCAGAAAGGGAATTGAGGGCTTAACTCTCCCTTCCCACTTTGTGAAGATGTGAGCTTTTGCCATATATATCTATTCCTTACTTTTTTTTAATTTTTTTTTTTATTGTTAAATTTAATGGGTTGACATTGTTTGGTAACAATTAGATAGTTTCCTGATGTACAAGTCCACATCACATCACCCATGCATCGCATTACGTGCCCACCACCCAGAATCAGCTCCCCTTCCATCACCATATATCTGGTGCTCACTCCCAATTCCCCCCACAACTCTCCCTCCCCCCTTCTCCCCCCTCTCCAGGTAATCACCAAACTATTGAGTGTGTCCATAATGCTGGTGCCCTCTCCAGAGACAGAGAGAGAAAGAGAAGGGTGGACGGCCCAGAGCAGTCTCCATAGTTGTACATCATTAGTTGTGATATGGTTTCATTCCAAACAGGTGGATGGGGGGCCATGTGGCATGGAACTGAATTGGGGGCTTTCCACATGGGAGGTGTGAACCTTAGCCGCTGTCCTGGCGGTTACCAGTTACGTTGCAGTTTAGCGTATGGGGTTGCACACGCTAGTCTGGGAATTGAGCCCAGGACCTTGTGATTGCAAGGCAAGTGCTCAGCTGCTGAGCTCTCCCAGCATCCCTTACTTTTTACTTTTCTTGTATTCATTTCACTTTTATTTCTATCCCATATCTTTCACATTGTGACTCCTAACATTTTAATCCCCTTCTGTTCTGGAACTAATTTCAGTACTATTGCTCTAATAAGAAATGAAAGCAGACTTGATCACACTTTCTCACAGGCCTTCTTCAGCATTCTAATTTGCCATAGAAGCTTCAAGTACCAGCAGAAATGCAGGGCCACAAGGACCATGTAGCAGAACTGATCCACAGATGGAACACTCGGAGAGCCTTATCTTCTTGGGCTGCTCTGGAAGCTGGTAGCCATGGCATCCTAACCCGATTGTCCTTCTCATGGCAAACCCCGAAATGGACAGATATGAAAAACACTGAGTCTTGAAGCACAGGTGAAGATAAAGGGCAGATTGTATTGGTGTTGTCACAATTAAAATTTCAAGGCTCGGTGCCCAGATTTTAGGCCTTGATGGTATAGCTCACTGATTAGAGAAGTTTTAGCCTTTTATGGTAGACCGTGGATATTGCTTTGATATGCCCCTGCATGGGCCACAGCAATCTCTACTCACAACGAGTTTCTATGAAATACACTCTGTTTACCACCTGCATTAGAAAATACTCTTTGTGCTAACAATTCCTTGGCTCAAGAGCAAACAAGTTTAGAAGCAAGCTTGATCTCCAATTTAGATCAGATTCTGTCCGGTCTGTTGAGGCTGAAAACCACATGCCCTTCTCCTGAGATGACATGGGGTGGGGAGTGGAAATGATTGGGTAAAATGCCCCTCAACATTCATTCACTACCAGGATTTTAGACTTCTTTTTTTTTCTTTTTTTTATGATTTATTTTTATTGTTTTTGACAGAGAGAGAGATACAAAGACAGAGAGAAGGGGGAAGGTAGACTTCTTACTATTAAGAACTTTCTTCTTTGTGGTTTGAATATTCTAAAGCTTTCTGTTAAATTATAGAGGTGTGAAATAAACACATGACCTCAAATGTAGACTAATTAAATCAGAGTCCAATGAATGTGGCAGAGACTAGCTAGGTGCCCATCAAACTTACTTCCTCTTCTGTCAGGCACAGGATTAGGCTAAAGGTGAGCTTCCCTTGCAGTGAGGTTCTCACTTCTGAATTGTGGATGCAAAGTAAATATGCCACCTCCAGGCCTGGCCTGTTGAAATCGCCTAATCCCAGTAGCCACTGCTCATGTGTCCATCTAACACCATCAGGATACAGGGAATTAGGCACGGGACCCTAGGAGCTAAGGAAATAGGGGACGCCTGGGTCCCAAGTCAGTGACTGGATGAGAAATACCCAAAAGAGCCACCCCCACCAGTGTCATCCACGTGGGAATTTGTATAAATGAGAAATGAGTTTTTATTGTGTTAAGCTAAAAGAAAGAGGAAAAGAAAAAGAAAAAGAAAGAAAGAAAGAAAGAAAGAAAGAAAGAAAGAAAGAAAGAAAGAGAAAGAAATCTAGCAGGAGAACTTATAATTCGGTTTAGACTTACCTACCTATTCCTTTAAGGAAAATCTTCTAAGTTGTTATTATTTATTGATTATGTCTGTATTCTGCCCTGTTAGCCTCTAAGCCATGCATCCTTCTTTGAATTTCCTAATTAAAATACAAGACTTAGAATCTAATAGAATTACTTACACTCACTTATAAACCTTTAAATCTTTAATGGAGACCACTGGCTGCATTGTGCCCACAAGAACAGATGAAATCAGAGTCTTATGATAGCACAGGGAGATGTTATTAATAGCTCTCCCTACCCTTGACTCAGTCCTTATACAGCTGGGGTTTAAAGGCAAACTTTGTGGATAAACCCTGGAAGATGGTTAAAAGCAAGATGTTTTAAAAAGATATGTACAATTACTAAACAGTGGAGCTTTAAAAGAAATGAATCAAATTCTGTTCTCTGACTTCATTTAACTATGTAATCTTAAATAACTCTGAGCCTCAGTTTTTGCATATTATAATGGAGGTTATTACATGTTTACCTTCCATATACAGAACATGAAAAAAACACTGTCAAGTTTATAATATGTCCAAGAGTCAGAGCTAATCAGTACATTTTCTTTTACATCCCCATCCATTTTCAAAGGATTAAATACCTAAGGATTTTGCAGTTTTCACTGTTATATTGCATGAAACCAATCTCTCTTTTTCTTTCTAGATCTCTGCATCTCTGTCACATTTGTTCTATCTACTAGAATAGATAATGATATTGTAAATAAAACTTAAGTTATAATAGGTAAATGTCTCAAAATGAAACAAGATGAGAAAGTTCTACATCCTTATGGAATTTAGTACAGTTAAGTTAGGCTGACCAGATGTACCATTTTAAACAGGACAGCTAACAATGGTACTGTCCTAATTCAAACGGTAGTTATGGTCAGCCTACTGACACCTTGAATTTAGCCCAGTGAGACTAGACTGACCATACATACCATTTGAAACAGGTCAGTACCGTTGTTTTCTGTCCTGTATAAAATGGTACACCTGGTCAGCCTAAGTTAAGTCCACAACTTTAGTGAAATGATGTATGAGAAAACAAAGTTTACCATTAGGCTAATTGACACAGACAAAAGTTAAGTTCCCACAACATATCTCTGGTCACAAAAACCTCACAGAACCGCCAAATAAAAACCCACCCAAAACACTGAAATTAAACATTGAAATAAATGTGAGCTAGACATACTCATACATTTAAGAAAGATTAAAAAAAACTAGTAAGAGGATTATTTTTACCCATTTACTCCAGTTTAGGGTGGCAGTAGCCACAGTCTCTCCTAGCAGTTCAGGACACAAGACCAGACCCCACTCTGGGCAGGAGGCCCTTACATCATGGCCCACCCCCAAACACACACTTACTCAGACTGGGATAATTTAGACACATAATTCACCTTACATGAACCTCTATAGAATGTGGGAGGAAACCGGAGAATTGAGAACACTCACCCAGATATGGGGAGATGGTGCAAACTTCACACAGTATCCTAGATGAGAATCTTTTCTTTCCCCTCATCAGTGTTAAAATGAAATGGCATTAAACTAGGCTATATTTATGTTGCTGGTTTATTTGTTGGCATCTATTTTCTAGGACCAGGCAACTGAATCAAAGGAACACAGCCTATTCCAGGCATATGTCCTACAAGCAGGGCTGACCTCACAGTTATGAAATCACCAGCATTGCACAGGGTTCTGACTCAGAAGGCTTCCCAGTGCTTAATAGATGCTCCGTGGTAGCTGTATAGAAGTTATTAGTAGTTTTATATTTGCATATGTGCTTTCTAAGTGAACTTTGAAGGGACAAATGATCATGAGCCAGGGGCTTAGAGTCCCTCCACACATGCCATCCTACTTCTTGCCTCCCACCGTCTCCATCTCTCTCCAGAATTGGCTCTAGACGCTCCAGTGTCCCACTCCTGGGTACAGGCATGACAAGAGTTTGGGTCAGGTACATCAGCCACAGGGACCAAGTCATGGGGCTGGCCCCAGGCACCTGGGAGCCACTGTGCTCACTCTGATTATATTGCTATACTTGAGGACTATGTCATTAAATAAGAAATAAAAAACAAACAAACCCATGATGACAATCCAAGAGAGGCCACAGAAGAAAAGAAAATGACTTTTCCATTGAACTTTTGAACATCCAGTCCCACTGTTTTATTTTATACTGGGCCCTGAAAATTATGTAGTTCATCCTGTTCACTGAAGAACTTTATTGCTGTTAAACTGTACGTTTCCTTGCACCTCTTCCCTGTTTCAAATGTGCAATGTCAAACTAAAATGTCCAGGAAAACCTGAGAATTTGAAAAAGTTGAGGTAAGAGAAATGGAAGGCAATTGATTCGAGAAGCAGGCGTTACTCTATGTCCCAGATCTGCAAAGTGTGAAAAGCAAGTGCTTGTAAAAGAACAATTACAGTTTTATTTTTTTTCTAAACACTTGCTTGCTCACTTCAGTTTCCTCACACATCTAGTGCCTATAAGGCAGAAACCTGTGATGTGCTTTCCCAAACCTCATGCAAATTCCCATTATGCTACTTGCTAAGTGGGTGACCTTGGGCAAGTTACTTAAGCTTTCTTAGCCAGTTACAACTTTCCTATAAAATGATTGTAATAATGAATTTGTAGTGTTGTTCAGGTTGAATGGTATAACATGAAACAAGTACATAGTATAATGTCTAGCATACAGTACAGATCCATGCATAAAAATACATATATAGTTTAAAGAATCCTTTACATTTTTTAATATTTCAATGAATACAGGGTAAATTCATTTGTGTCAGATACAAAGAGGCCATAATTTTATTTGAAATGGTCAAAAGTTATTATATTTTGTTTCTAAGGCTGTGTCCACCAAATCTGATGGGCCCATTAACTGTCATTATGTACAAGAGTTGAAATGGCAAAGAGTATTTTTTTAGTGTCAAGCCTAAACTTCTTTTAAAGGCTTTGAAATTATACCTCTGAGCCCCAAGCAAAGCGTTTAGTCTTTCACATGGCCCTAATTATTTTCTTAGATATTGAGAATGTTTTTGGTTTGATGTGAGAGTACAGCTCTATAATAAAATTAGAGTAATGACTAACATCTGTGATAATCCACAATGAACAAAAGCATAGTTCTGGAAATCTTTTTTGCTTCTATTATACAGAAAACATTTGTTAAATTACAGCAGTTTAAAATACAATAAAATTAAATTCAAATAAGTCATAATTTCTGATCAGGTTTCCTTTAAGAAGACTGAGAACTTATGGAGGGTATTGACACAGGCAACACCTAATTTGTTTGGTCTTGTAATGGAAATGCCCAACTTAGGTCAAAGATATCGGAAACCAACATGTGTAGAGACAAATTTTACTTGTATTAAAATTTTGCAATCCTCTTTCAAGATCATGAAATCGGCATCTTTAACTTTCAATAATACATATCCTACACTTGATCTTAGCCAAAAGGCTGAGAAGCAATCAATAATACATACCCTGCTAAGTCAAATATATCTTATAAGTCAGTTGATAACTGTAGTATATATACCCACTAAAATTATAGACAAGTAGTGATTAACAGAAGGTAGAGAAAGACCTCCAAGGCAGCTACCTAAAGGTAGAGCAAATCACATTCTTACATAAGAAAAGCCAAGAGAAACATTTTAATTGCTCTCTCATGAACTTGTGAAAAACTATGCCATCAATTGAGAAGAAAGTTTATTTGGAAAGATGGGCAAAACGATTTTAATATAATTTATTCACTATTCGCATGTGACTAGGTTAACTGAATGACATCTTAGTGAAGAAACAAATATGATAAAGATAACTAGGTCCTGATTATCAGGATTATTAGAAATAATCATTTGGTTGGTGGTAAATACTAGACATAAATGGTTACAGCTTGTGAATTTCTAAAAACAGTTTCTAAGTGATCTACAGTATGTATGGAAGGAGAACTAACACTGTGAGATAAAGTGCACAATTGTGAAACAAGTCTAGATTATTGTTGAAATTATAGGAACCAAAGTAGTAATTAGAATTAATTCCAATTGAAGAACTAAATTAAGCACTTCTACTTCAATGAATTAAACCAAAGAATATTTGCTGTAATTTTGATCTATGTTTTCTAGTCTGTATCTCATGGAATGTGCAAATATTCATTCCCTTTATTTATAAGTTCAGGAGAGCAATAAACTGACCCTCAGCTTTCTTACATGTCTTTTTCTATCATTGAGTCCCATTCAATCTGCACCTTCTTGTATGTGTCATTAAAGGCTTAGTACTATAAGATGAAATTTGTAGCATGCTTTAACAGAATAGAATAAAGTAGGTAAAAAAAAAAAAAAGAAACAGAAAGAAAGATAGAGAGTGAGATAAAAAATAAAGTAAGAAATGCCATTGAAAATTTCAAGTAGATTAAAAAATATTAAACTAAAACTATTGATCTGTTTTGTGAAGCCCATTGTGTTTGAATTTGTAAAGTCCTTTATATTTGTCTGAATCAAAAACAAAAAAGAGAAAAAGGATATTTTATTTCCTTTTCAGAACTCCAGTTTATAAATATTAGTAACTACCTTAACAAAAAGAGTTCCTCTTTTTTCTCTTCTCCACCAGTGTCATGTGCTAGCCAATAATAATGTGATATCCTTGTGAATTATAAAGTAAATATTCAACAGAGATATGGTGAAGTTTACTTTGGAAAGTTGGGAAAAGAAAAAGCTTGTCTTCTAGAATTCATTATACTGTAATTAAGAACAGGCAGCTTAAGCATTATCAGAATTCAATACTAAAGAAGGCAATTTTTAAGCATCCCAATTAAAAAATATAAGGACACTGTTATTGATAACACTTCTAAAAAATGCTAGGTAAAAAAGACTGGGACACTCTCAAGAAAAAATGTTTTGAGTTGATATCAAAGGGTAAATTAAAAAAAAAATTATGACACCATTTACTAGACTCTATTTACAATAGCCACAATAAAAATACAAATTCCCCAAGAATTACTCAACACAAGAGATGTATGACTTGTATACAAACAATTACAAAATATTAGAGAAAATGTATAAATCTAAATACAAATTTAAAAAATCCAATTTTTATAAGATTAAGATGCAATATT
>PVKE010050172.1:0-11031 GCA_004027555.1 Craseonycteris thonglongyai | reverse complement strand
TCCTTTATCAAAAATAATCTGTCCATAAATTTGTGGGTTTATTTCTGGGTTTTCAATTCTATTCCATTGGTTCGTGGGTTTGTTTTTCTGCCAGTACCAAGCTGTTTTGATTACTGAGGCTTTGTAGTACAGATAAAAGTCAGGTAGTGAGATGCCCCCAGCTTTATCCTTCTTTCTTAGGATAGCTTTTGCGATTCATGGTCTTTTGTGGGTCCATACAAATTTGATGATTTTTTTATCTATTTCTTGAAAAAATGACTGTGGGATTTTGATGGGAATGGCATTGAATCTGTATATTGCTTTGGGGAGTATGGCCATTTTAACTATGTTAATTCTTCCCATCCACGAATATGGAATGTTTTTCCATTTCTTTGTGTCCTCTTTAATTTCTTTTAAGAGTGTCTTATAGTTTTCAATGTATAAGTCCTTCATGTTCTTTGTTAGATTTATAGCTAGGTATTTCATTTTTTTGTTTGCAATGGCAAAGGGAATGGATCTTCTCATCTCTCTTTCTGAAGTTTCATTGTTGGCGTACAAAAATGCAGTTGATTTGGGGACATTGATTTTGTAGCCTGCAACTTTACTGTATTTGTCTATTATTTGTAATAAATTTCTGATAGAGGAGCCTAGACATTTTTTAAAAAACACATTCAGATGTTCTGGACAAACAGATAAAATTATGTTACAAATTTGAAAGTTTTTGTTTGTTTGTTTATTTAAATAGAAATAAAAACACAAGTGACTCATATAATCTTGAGGCAATATCAAAAATAAATTCTGCGCAGAAGCTGGGATGGTTCAGTGGGTTAAGCGCTTGCTTTGCAGCCCCGTGGACCAAGGACTGAATATTGGCCTTGGCCCATGTGGACCCATATACTGAAATGGGGTGTGCTTTTCCATGCAGGAGGCCCCCAGTTTGGTTCTCACCCCCTGGTTTGGTCCCTGGCTCAAGGGGGAATGTCTCCCATGCAGGAGGTCCTAGTCCAGTTCCCACCCTGCACAGCCCCCGCCCACCTATGTAGAATGAAACTATTTCAAAAACTGATGACATACAACTATGGAGACTGCTCTGGGCCCTCCCCCTTATTTATGCCTCTCTCTGTCTCTATCTCTCTGTCTCTGTCAAAAACAATAAAATAAATCTTTAAAAAAATAAAAATGAATTCTGCAATTTAAAGGAAGTCATTTATAAAAATATGATTCTGGGTGGTGAGCACACAATGCAATACATAGATGATGTAATGTAGAAATGTACACCTGGAACCTATATAATTTTTACCAACCAATGTCACCCCAATATATTTAATAATTAATAGAAATAAATAAAGCATTTTTTACATTCCTTTCAGTAAGGCTTAAAAAATAGAGCCATACATAAAAGAAATAGAATTTAATTAAGGCTGCTAATTTTGACCTTGTAAAAGACCAATTGTCTTTTCTGTATTCATTTTAGTTCTCTAAATATTATTTATTTATGATCAATATGCAATGTTTTGTACAGAAATATATTTAAAGTATTTTCAGATATGATAGCATTCTGCTATTACCTTAACTATTATAAAGTACATTTCATGAAGCTTATAAGGCTATGGTCTAATATTATTAATAGATGCTATTATCTCAGAATATCACCATCTAACTTAGAATAAGCCTAGTTCTTATTGTGCCCTGCATGAGCTGTCCTACATCTGCTCCTCCAAACTCACCTCAGGACTCTCTAACCCCACTCAGAATGCTCTTGCCAGCCTGAACCACAGAACACATTCCTTCCCACATGGAAGCTTGCTGCTCCTCCTGCTGAGACATCTATGTCCCAGCTTTTCACAGACTGTTTCCTATTCATCAACTTTTAGGTCTCTCACAGAGGTCATCTATGATCTCTGTTATTTCCTATCATAGCACCCTAGTCATTAAATTCCTAGCTCTCATCACATCCTCAAATAATTTTATCTATTTGTACATTTATACAAATATATATTTATATAGGTTTCTTTGAGTATCTCCCTGTATGGCATGGGCTTTATCTGTGTTGTTCACTACTGTATACCTAGCGCCTCTCATAGGGGACAGAGAGGCAGCAGATTCTCAACATGTTTATCTGTTGAATGAATCAATATATCATTATCACCATCAAATGTAATTAAGAACATGTGGCTCACAAATTCTTACTCATTTGAAATAACCTGATTGCAGTTGTTTGTTGAGGTTTTTTATTATATTTCTGATATTATGTGATGAAGTCATAAGTTAAGTATAAAATGTGATGCCACCTTAAAAAAAATACTATACATACATTTGAAACAAAACAAAACTTTTATGCAGGGAAGGCCATAGTGAATGAAGCCTTTTTCATGCATTTAAATGTATTGTAAATAAGCTGTTTGTATCAATGTTTCAGTAGTCCATGAGATACTGTAGCTGGTATTAGGGATGATTTCTAGAATTTATTGAACTTTGAGGCAGTTGTAATGAAGGCAGTAATAGTTACTAAATACTGAAATATTAAGCACCTGTTATGCATTAGTCACTATTCAAGAGAAGCACATTATTTTTTATTTCAGTCATTCTAATTACAAAAGAAATACATGATTATGACAACTCAAACAAGATTAGCGTTCAAGTAGAATAGCATTCTCTTCTTCCTCTCCAGTCCCACTTATATAATGAACTACTATTGATAATAATGAGTGTATTCTTTGATACTTCTTCCTTTGTTAATACACACTCTTAGGTACAGAGTTCATATTGAGCTACTAGCAAATCAGCTGCTCAGAGCCACTAGCCATTTTGCTAGGCTTGTACATGTGTTTTACAAGTTGTTTAATAATTATGTATCAATTTGAATCAGTTCTGGTTAGGTACACATGAGGTCTTGTAATTAAGTTCATGAACTAGCCACTGTGCACTTACATTGGCAACACTGTACAAATGATTCAGTAAGGTTTCAAACCTTGGTATATCAGTCTCACAGCTATGTTCGTGTCAATGTGTGGTGGTGTCTTGCTGAGTGGTGTTCATTATTGTTGTTGCATGTTTTTGTGTGTCATCATGAAAATGTTGGAGATTAAATTGTAGCAACAAACAAACATTAAATTTCTTGTTAAACTACCGTAGGCAAGAGTGGAAGTGAAACCAGGAACATGTTAGTCCAAGTTTATGGGGATAATGTCATGAAGAAAATGCCAGTGTACAAAAGGACTAAAATATTTTTCTGAGGGGTGAGAAAGTGTCCTGATGAAGAAAAGTCAGGGCAGCCAGTAACAAGCAGAATTGACAAAAATATTGCAAATATTGATCAAACTGTGTGTCAAAATCTTTGGCTGCCTATGAGAAGCATAGCAGACCAAGTCATAATGGAAACCTTACCTGAAAATCTTGCCATGAGAAAGGTGTGTGCAAAAATGGTCCCAAAGGAGCTCACCGATGAACAAAAAAGCAAAGGAGAGTAAAAGTTTGGCAAGACCATTTGGAGAGGCAAACATGTACAAATATGACCCTGAAACAAAGCGTCCAAGTGCAAAATGGAAGTCAGCCAATTCTCCATGACCAAAAAAGTTTTGTCAGTCCATATCGAGGATCAAAACAACATAGCTAACCTTTTTTGGTGTCAGAGATATTGTTCATTATGAATTTGCACCAACTGGACAGTTAATCAGGTTGGTTATTTGGAAGTGCTGAAAAGATTATATGAAAATGTTAGACAAAAATGGCCTGAACTTTCCCCCAACAACTCATGGCTCTTGTATCACAACAATGACCAGGTCACGTGGTACTGTCTATGAAGGATTTTTTAGTCAGTAAAGAAATAACTGTATTGAACACCCTCCCTACTCACCTGATCTGGCCCCCAATGACTTTTTTCTTTACTTGAAGATAAAGGAAATATTGAAAAGAACACATTTTGATGACATTCAGGACATCAAGGGTAATACAACAATGGCTCTGATGACCATTCCGGAGAAAGAGTTCCAAAATTGCTTTGAAGGGTGGACTAGGTATTGGCATCAATGCATAGCTTCCTAAGCAGAGTACTCTGAAGGTGACCAAGGTGAGATATAGCAATGAGGTATGTAGCACTTTTTCTAGGATGAGTTCATGAACTTAACTGCCAGACCTCATAAACTATTATGTTGTATTAACAACTGGACCCTGCATGTAGATGGTAAGATGGAGAATACTTTATTCATTTAAAATGTAGTTTTGATATGCTTTCTAATGACAAATATAATGTTAGTAGTAATAGCTAACCTTTACTATAAGTTTGCTGTGGGCCAGTCATATTGCTAGGTTTATTTACCAATGTTCACTCTTTGGATAGGTGAAGAGATTTGATTATTTTTAAAAGCTGCAAAACATTATGAAGATTCCAAGGTAGGGCAGTACCATAATTTATTCAGCCATTTTCCTATTGGTGAATGTTCTGGTTTTTCAAATTTATTGCAGTAAATATCCTTGTCTACATATCACTACATATTGTCACTGTATTTCTGTCAGAAATATTCTCATAAATGAGATAACTAGGTCAATGAGTTTTCTTTTAATTTCCTAAATAAAGATTCTGGGATATATGAATTTAAATCTCAAACACTCCAAACAGCTTGGACAGGCAAAGCAGAAACTGGGTGCAGTTTTGAAAACAGGAATAAGATAAAGGCATGCCATCAGGAAACATGATGTGCCCACACTATAGTCAGAGACTTGGATCCGGGAAAGCTGGTAGTATTAATATAACTTGGGGGGTTACTGAAGGAAGGCTGCTGTTCATCTTGATGACAAGTGGAAGAATTTAGATTTGCTGCTCTAAGAAGCAAAGAACCATTTATAATTATTGCAACATCTGCAATAAATAGTGAGACAAATCATTAAGCAACCTTTCAGAATTGAAGGAAAAAATCCCAGCGGTCTGCTGACCCACACATATTTGGGGCTGAGCGTGGTGTTCTTTTCCAGACCATATGGACTCTGGCAGTCTTAGTTTCTTCAGGAACTCCTCGAGTAACAGAACTAGAACAACTCACTGTTCAAATGCAAATGCTTGCTCATCAACTCAAAATTGCTCTTATTATCAAGTTTGAGAAATATAACAGCAAAAGCCCTCTAAGGACACAATCAATGGCACACCACAGGCAACTTCCTTTTCTTCTCTTGTCACAGACTGAAGCCAGAGATGATGATGGGGCAATCGACTTTGAGCCTGACTAAGAGGCCAACACTCCTCTCTGTCTAAACACCTCCGTTTTCAGTCCTAGCAAATCCTCCTGGGGTGATAATGACAACTTTGTACTATACCCCTCATCAACCCCAAAGTCCAGCCCTGAGTGGTCTTACCATAGCACAAAAGGTCAAATTGAAAGCACTCTCACCTAGCAGTACCACTGCATGACTATTCATGGCTGTTGTCCATTCCAATTGGTTGCTTTCTCATTTTAATGGTCAATGTCCATCTAGTACTGGTGGCTAAAGTTTTGGTTTTTTTTTTCATATCATGCCTGGTCATAGCCATCAAACTTAGCATGTCCTACACTGAACTTCTCCATTATTCTTACTACTCCCAGTCTGCTATGTATATTCTACTTCTCTTTCAGAACAAGCATCAACTCCAGGGCCCAAGCAAAACACTTCAGAGTTGTTTCTATTTTTCCCTCATTTAGCGTCTATATCCAATGATCGTGTCTAGTTGCTCTCTCTCCATATTTTTATTTATATCCATGCTCTCCTCCCTATGGCAAGGCCCTGTCACTTCCTTGGTTCACACATTGTCATCACTCATCTGGCCTACTGCCTTATCTTCCTATCTGGTTTCTTTAATTCCATCATTTGTACCGTACTTTCAAAACCATTTCCCACCCAGCACCTAAAGTTACTTAATAAAATACACATCTTGTTATGTCATTTTAAATTCTACAAGAATGTTTCCTGAGTTCATCCAACAGAAATATGTAGGAATGCACGTTAGATAAGGCATAAGATAAGTTAGTTGTTCAGACATTATTTGAGTAAAAACCCCAAAGCTTTCTTCCAATGATCCATTTTCTATGTTAGACACTAAAGACACCAGAGAAGAAAAGATCAGTACCTCTTTACTAGGAAGATTAAACATTAAAATTAACTGTGTTTTTTAAAAAAGATTTATTTTCATTGCTTATGAAAAGATGAGAGAAGTGTGGGGAAGGGCCCAGAGCAGTCTCCATGTTGTACATAATTAGTTGTGACACAGTTTCATTCCACAGAGGCAGATGTGAGGCTGCACGGGGCGGGAACCAAACTGGGGGCCTCCCACATGGGAAGTGAGAACCTTCACTGCCACCCTGGTGGTTATGCAGTGGCCAGGGCTGGGATTTAATCTCTGGATCTTGCAGTTGCAAGGCAGATGCTCAACCTGTTGAGCTAGACCAGCACCCCCCACCTCAAAAAAATAAAACTGTATTAGTTATGGTTAACAGATATAGGACACCTAGTTATAATTGAAGTTATAATGAACAACAAATAAGTTTTTTAGTAAAAATACATCCCAAGTACTGCATGGGACACATACTATAAGATATTTATCTTAATTTCAAATTTTTATTTGCTAAATGTAGCAATCCTGAATTTAACAGATAATAACATATGCTAAAGTGAAGGTATTCACACTACAGAACTACTACAAAGAAAGAATAACTGCCTAAGAAGTCCCTGGAAGGGAGTAACACCAATTAAAGTGATTAAGAGGAGTTTACTGTGTATATGATGTGTGTGTGTGTCCACATACATATGTATGTGTCAGACCGCATTAGGGACATTCAAAGCAGAGAAGACAGCATTTACTAAGACAGGAAAGAGAGACGACACACAATGTGTTTGCAGTGCTGTGCTGATAAATGTACTACAGTTTCTCCAAAACAAACAACAAAATGCTAATTTACAGGGTTTGCCAATTTCCATGGTATACCAGGGCAGATTTCAAATAACAAATGTGATGTCACTTTAACATAGAGTTGGTAAGTACTACTGAAATATTTCCAACACATAGTATTTCTATCATGCAGATATAGTGAATGTGAATAACTCAAATCACAAATAGCAAAATAATTAGGAAATGATGAGTTCTGAGGATTTAGTATATTTTTAATACAATTTACCTAAATGTACATTTCTATAATTTAATTTTAAATAGCTCTGTCTAAACAACCAGCTTGCAAAATACTTGAAAATTTAACCGTCATCTTTCATGAGCTGGTATGGGCCATCTCTTAACACCCCACTGTGTGTTGTTGAGCTTCAAGTCTGGATTCATGGAGTACAAGTGTTTCTTTAAAAGAGGGTGAGGGTGAAAATGTGGATGAATAAGCAGGGCGTGTGCACAATGGAAGGTGTTGGGCATCCCTTTATACAACTCCCATCAGCTTATATATGGATAGATATATAATAGATAGTGATGATGATGAAAGACAACAGATGATGATAAATAATTAGATGATGATAGATAGATAGATAGATAGATAGATAGATAGATAGATAGATAGATAGACAGATGCCAAACACTTACCATCTGAATTTAGAGGATATAACATATGGAATGTCTCATGTGCAATGAAATGAAAGGATCAATGGAGTCAGAGGTCTAAGTAATAACTCCATCACTTACTGGTAACCAGTTTTATCATCTGTTTTCTCAAAGCAAAAAATGTAGAAAATAATGCCTTCCTTCTTGGGAAGAAAATTAACTGAGTTTTAATGAGGTGAGAACTTTATGAACTAATAACTGCTGGATAAAAATCCTAGTTAGTGGAGATATGGGAACCCAAATGTCTTTCCAGGAGCATGCACATTTGCTCAGATAAGATGAACACACACTTATTTCTTACGTGTCACTCCAGAAATACAGTTTTTCTCTCTTTTTCCTTCCTATTCCCTCAAAGACCATCCTTTCAACATTAGCTTTCAGTCATTCTGGGCATGTTCATAACCTTTAATTTCTGGTTTCCTTGTTGCATCTCCTTCTCTTTATTCTCAGAATTACTTAAGAGTCTCAGAATAATTAGATGTTCCCTAAATTCTCTTGCCTTCTTCTCAAGCTCAGATATAAATATACTGTAGAAATCTAATGTTTGACTATATATATATAGTCTCCTTATCCCTAATACATTCTCGTTAAAGAGTTTTAAAATGCTCAACAGCAATTTATACTCAATCAAACAATAAGTAAAAATAACATCTTTTATGAGTTTTTGGTATGTTGCTAAAAACATGCAAAAAAACTGTAAGCAAGAGACACATAAATAGAAATGAATAAAAGATGAGGAAATGCCAGGAAATCTGGACATTGGATTTTAGGCTGACAAGCAACCAAACTACATTTCTGAATCAGAAAATAATATGATGAAAATGGGATTTAAGAAGCAATATCTAAAACTATACCCAGGATAGTTTGATATGTAAGTAGCAGCTACAATTTAGTGCCCTCAATTTTTGTACAGGTGATAAATACAAAATTTTGTGCAGCCAATGTTGAAAGAAAAAAATCAAGTTCATGTCAATAAGAAAAGACCTTTTGTTCTGACCATACAATTCTGAGCTTTTCCCTTTATAACTTAATCACCAAATTTAATATTTTATTGAAAGCTTTAGACAGTGGGAGAGCTTAAATGGGCTACACATGGTTTCTTTCCGGCATCCAATCCCACATAAGAACTATTGACCCTCTTCTATAAGAATTAGGAAAATAAAAAAGAACTAAAATATATCTCATAAGCTCACAGCAGATCTAAGACAAAAGGGCTGTCTCGAAAGTATCCAGCTATGTAACTGTTTCAGTTATATTGACAATGGCTGAATTTTTTTTCCAGACAGCCCTCACATATACAAATAAGAGGTGTAAAATGTGATGTGCTTTAAGTATGATAGATGTAACAGTTCAGAGGAAGAAATTCTAGTGGGGTGGTTGGTCAGGCAAACTTTGAAGAAAATTACATGTGAGCAGAGACTTGAAAGAACAGTGGGTAAGAAATCTAGATACTAAAACCAGTAGGGGCAAATGCTCAGGACGGAAGGAGTGGAGCACATCTTCAGTGTGTCCGGAACAATGTAATTTTGTAAAGCATATGACCAGGAGAAGGCACTATGGAAGATAAGACAGCCAGGTACTGGCCAGTAATTTATTCATGGACTCTTAGGCCTGAAGGCATCTGAAAGGGTTGGGTGTGATGGTTGAAACTGGTGAAAGAACAGAAGACAAAAAGGCCAATTAGGTTTGCAACTCCAAGTAAAAGAGAGTCGGAAATAAGAGGCTAGCAATGAGAATAGAAAGAAGGAGCAGATGTGAGATTCTGAATTAGAACTGACGGGACACAGTGACTGATTACATGTAGGGAGCACAGGGAAGGGAGGAGTGGAAAATGACTCAGAGGTTTCCATCTGGATAACTGGGAGACTGGAAGTAGCACAAATAGAAAAGAGAAGGTGAAGAAGGATGCATGTGCGTGACTGTGTGTGTGCTTGGTGGAATGGGGGTGGGGAGTGATATGGAAGGAGATGCAGAGCTCACTCTTGTCTTATTGGGACCAAACACATCTCAAGTGCCCTTATGTATAAAGTATCACGTTCACTGCTGTGGGAAATACAGGGGTAAAGTGAAACCCACCCTTTGTTGGACGTGAAAAATTAAAAGCAGGGAAGATGGGATGGCTCAGTGGTTGAGCACTCCATTTGCAGCCCTGTAGTCTGAGGAATGTATCCCAGCCCCAACCTTTGAGAACCCATATGCTGAACTGGGTGTGCCCCCAGTTTGGTTCTCACTGGGGCAAGCTTCACATGTGGGAGGACCCGGTCCCACTGTGGAATGAAACTGTGGAGTCTCCATACAACTATGGAGACTGTTCTGGGCCCTCCCTTTTCTCTCTATCTTTCTCTGTGTCTCCCTCTCTCTGTGTGTCAAAAACAATAATAAAAAAAAAATTAAATGCCCTCTAATCTTAATTGTAAAACACCAAAATTGTAAAGCAAGTGAGCACACACACAAATATAATTGAAAGTCACAGTTTTTCTAAGACTAAACTTTATTTATAAATATGGCCTAAGACTATGTCATGAGCTATGACAGTAAAGATCACTGCAAACGACTAGCCTAACTATTTTAATACTTTTAATATTTCAAAGGATAACAAATAGTGGAAATAGCTCCCTGGCATGGTCTGGAAAGGCAGAGTTAGAAAAATCAGAGGAACGATGAAAGAGGTTTTCATTCTCCACATCTATTTCTTTTTTTAAAAGATTTTGTTGTTTGAGAGAATGTGTGTGTGTGTGTGTGAGAGAGAGAGAGAGAGAGAGAGAGAGAGAGAGAGAGAGAGAGAGAGAGAGAACAAACCTAGGGCAGTCTCCATAGTTGTGACATGGTCTCATTCCACACAGGTGGATGTGGGGCTAGAACTGAATTGGGGTCTCGGTATGGGAGGCAAGAACCTTCACTGTCATCTTGGCATGCTTAACCTGCTGAGATCCTGGCATCTCCATCTTCTCTATTTCTTAATGTTTATCAGCTCAGTTTACCATTCACAATAAGGAGATAACACAATTGATCTTGGAGTCATTTCTCAATTGAAATTCATTACTCAAATCAACTCAAAGCACAGTTCAAATAAAAAGAAAGCAATTATATAAAGTTCCAATGGCATAGCACAGTATTACATATTGTAATAGATCAAAATTTTTCATAAAATATAGCCTCTACCTTCAAGAAGTGAGCACTGTAAGTAGGGAGATAAGACATACACACAAAAATTGTTCAAGTTAATTTTTTTTCAAATCAAATAAGACAACTCCCCCCCTCCAAAAAAAAAAAAATGTGTCCCAAGACAGGACACAATTTATTGACAAATCATTAGTACACTTTTAAAGTATTGCAGGAGTTCATCTTTAAATTAATTATCAACCCCTATTTCTGAAATCATAACAAATAAGAGCCTGCTTATTTCATGTATCAATATAAAGAAATTTAGATGCGAAACATCACTGATAGCAGTTCTTTTAGGTTTATCAAATTTTATATCCTCT
>PVKE010050171.1:0-11031 GCA_004027555.1 Craseonycteris thonglongyai | reverse complement strand
TCCCTTTCTTCTTCCCTCTGTGACATTTCCATGTTTGTATCTTCAATTTCACTCATCCTTTCCTCTAGCTGGTCAGCCCTGTTTCCTATGCCGGTCAGTTCTTTTTTCAGCTCTCCCATGATGCCTTTCATTTCAAGGAGTTCCTTTTGGTTCTGCTCTAGCTTCTCAATTTTGTTGGTAAAGTACTCATTTTGCTCAGCAAATTTCTTGTTGAGGTCATTTAACTGTGTCTGGGTACTTTGTCAGCATTGAGTGAGCTCTCTGAGTGTCTTGATTAATGCAGCCCTGAATTCTGTTTCATTTAGGTTTGATTCCAAGTGTGCAAGGTCCTTTACTAAAGACTACCCCCGATCTTCTGGAGGGGCTTTGGATTCTGAGGTGTGCATTGTGTTTGATGTGGTTCTTTTTGCTTTACGCATGAGTCTGTTTTCCCTCTGGGGATTTGCCTATCAGATGGGCTTCTCTTTATTTTTTCTTTTGGGCTCAGTTGTGGGGGAAGGAGATTTTGGGAGAGGGTTGGGGGAAGCAGACAGCTTCTGTGTCCTGGGACACTTCAGGTTGCTGTCTTAGGTGTTAGATAACAGGGTAGTAAAGATGTGGCCAGGGGTGGGGGCATGTGAGTAGGAGCTAGGGTGCGCCTGAGACACAATAGCAGATTCTTCTTTCAGCAGGGGGGCTGGTGGTTCAGTGCGGGCGTGGTGCAGGAGCTCTGGTCTTTCTCTCCTCCGTCTGGCTGCCCCTTCTTCAATCGTATCTGTAAGCCATGCCCGCAGGGCAGCACTTGGATGGGCTGGGGCTTGGCAGAGGCCCTGGTCGGCCGCGCAGTCCCGCACGTCGGCAATGACACCGCAGCGACCCGGTCGGCAGCCCAGTTGCACGCGCGGGCTGCAACACCCCGAGGCCCGGTGGGCGGGATGCCAAAAGCCTAGTTGCGGACTTGCGAGCAGGCAGCAGTGCTGCAGCTGCCCAGTGTGCAGGGCGCCGAAAGCTGGTCTTGGCGCACGCAGTGGCAGTGTGGCAGCCTGGTGGGCAGGGCGCTAAAAGCCCGGTAGCGTGCTGGCGAGCAGGTAGCGGTGCAGCGGCGGCCCAGTTGGCAGGGTGCCGAAAGTCCGGGTGCATGCACGCAGCGATGCGCAGCGGCCTGGTGGGTGGGGCGCCGAAAGCCCAGTTGCGCACTTGTGTGCTGGCAGCGGTGCTGCAGCGGCCTGGTGAGCGGGGCACCAAGAGCCCAATTGCGCGCTGGCAAGCAAGCAGCGGTGTTGCGGTGGTCCGATGGGCAGGGTGCCAAAAACCCAGTTGTGCGCTGGCAGCGGCGCCGAAAGCCCAGGTGTGTGCACGCAGTGGTGCTGCAGTGACCCAGTGGGCGGGGCGCCGAAAGCCCTGTGCGCACGTAGCTTGGGTGACAGCCGCTCTATGCTCCCAGCTCTGTTGAGACCGCCGGATTCACTCTAAGCATATGTAATGCAGCTATGCCCAGTCAAGCCCCAGCCCTCACTCCAAGAGCACTGTCTTCAGAAGGTGCTCCTTCACAGTGAATCTTCTTCGTAAATGAGGGGTGCTGAGCTGTTGTTGGCTGGTGCCCTGCTCTCACCCCGCCCGCCGGGAAGTGCAGCCACCCTGCTCCACAGTCCCTGTTCCACTTTAGGCTCTGTGATCTGATTAGGGCACTGTGTGCTGTCCCTTGAGTTCAGATGTTAAATTGTCCAGTCTTGTGGGGATTCCACGCTCCCTAGGTCTCGGCTTCCAGCCTGCCCTCGATCCAGTTCTACTTTGACCATAGTCCCCCAATTCCCCTTTTTTTTGCCAGCCCCGGGCCGTGCTTTGAGTCTCTGTCCTCGAACTGCTGCTTCCCTTTCCCTCTCCCGTTCTCCCCTTTTTTCTCTAACCTTTGTGTGTTGTTCCATGTTGTGTGGTTCTCTTAGTTGAGGTTTCTTCTCAGGGTTTCCCCTGTGGATTCCCCTCTGTTCACAAGGCCCTTCCCAGGCAGTTATCGGCACTCTCCTCTCATGCTGTCATCTTTGATCTCCAGTCCCTGACAGTGTATCTCTTCTTTTTTTTAACTGAGAGCTTTATTGATGCCTGACAATTAAAAATACGAACTCATCCTAGAAAAAGTGCTACATACCTCATTGTTGAATATCACTCTGGTCACCTTTGAAATACTCCCCTTGGAAAGCTCTACACCGATGCCAGCACCTAGTCCACCCTTCAAGTAATTTTGGAACTCTTTCTGGAATGGTCATTAGCTGTCTTTGTATTACCCTTGATGTCCTCAAATGTCATCACATGTCTTTCTTTCAATATTTCCTTTATCTTTGGGTAAAGAAAAAAGTCATTGGAGTCCAGACCGGGTGAGTAGGGAGGGTGTTTCAAAACAGTTACTTGTTTACTGGCTAAAAACTTTTTCACAGACAGTACCGTGTGCTCTGGTACATTGTCGTGATGCAAGAGCTATGAGTTGTTGGCGAAAAATTCAGGTTGTTTTTGTCTAACTTTTTTACCCAGCCTTTTCAGCACTTCCAAATAGTCAACTTGGTTGACTGTTGGTCTAGTTGGTACAAATTCATAGTGAACAATCTCTTTGACATAAAAAAAGATTAGCAACATTGTTTTGACTTAGAGCAGGGAACATTTTTCGTCATGTAATTTAGAATTGGCTGACTTCCATTGTGCACTTTAACACTTTGTTTCTGGGTTGTATTAGTATATGGGTATTTCAGCACCAGTGATAACATGGCCCTAAGTATTGTATTGTCTCTCCAAAAGGTCTTGGAAAACTTTGACTCTCCTTTGCTTTTTGTTCATTGGTGAGCTCCTTTGGGACTATTTTCACACACACCTTTCTCATGCCAGGATTTTCAGTTAAGACTTTTTAACTGTTTCTCTACCGATCTTTACTTGGTTTGCTATGCTTCACACAGTCAGATGACAATTTTGACACATGATTTGATGAATTTTTGCAATGTTTTCATCAGTTCTGCTTGTCACTGGCCATCTGACCTCTCTTCATCAGTGATGGTTTCTCTCCCCTCAGAGAAACATTTGATACATTTGTATACTGCCATTTTCTTAATGGCATTATCCCTATAAACTTGGACTAACATGTCCCTGATTTCACTTCCACTCTTGCCAAGTTGAACAAGAAATTTCATGTTTGTTTTTTATTCTAATTCAGGTTCTGACATTCTCATGACACACAAAAACATGCAACAACAATAATGAACGCCACTCAGCAAGACACTGCCACATGTTGACACAAATACAGCTGTGCGACACTGATATACCAGGGTTCATGAAATCTTACCAAGTTGTTTGTACAGTGCTGCCAACGTTAAGTGCATAGTGCCAAGTTTGCGAACTTAATTGTCAGACCTTGTATACATATCATCATTATGAAAATTACCTACAAATTTCTTTATAGCTATACCAATAGATATATATATTTAATTCTAGATCCTACCTCCACCTACCTTCTTCATATCTCTGTGTATCTCCTAACATTAACTCAGAGTCTGTGAGTTTCAAACTGAATTCAGTCTCTACCTGTTCTTTTTTTAATTTTTAAAGATTTATTTTATTGCTTTGACAGAGAGAGACAGAGACAGAGAAACAGAGAGAAGGGGGAGGGCCCAGAGCTATCTCCATAGTTGTACGTCATCAGTTCTTGACATGGTTTCATTCTACACAGGTGGGCGGGGGCCATGCAGGGTGGGAACTGGGTCAGAGGCCTCCTGCATGGGAGACACGCCCCCACAAGCTGGGGGCTGAACCTGGGGGCTGAATCAGGGGCCTTCCACATGGGAGGCTTGCCCCAGCAAAAACTGAACTGGGGACCTCCCACATGGGAAGCACAGCCCAGTTCAGCATATGGGTTCGCACGGGTCAGGGCCGGGATTCAATCCTTGGATCCTGGGGCTGCAAGGTGAGCACTTAAGCTGCTGAGTCATCCCAGCATCCCACTAACTGTCCTTTCTGTGATCCACACCTCAGTTAATGGGCTGTCTCATTTTTTGAAAATGAAAAATTTTGGGATCATCTTTAAATCCTTTCTTCTCTTTCTGTTTCTTTCTGTGACAGGTTTTTAGGATTTGTTTTACTTGTGTAATGTCTCTCAAGAAGACCCTTTCTGTTTCTGTTGCTAGGATTCAACACCTCTTCCTTCTTGACTGTGAGTCTGTTCCAAGCTCCTGCTAAAGAGGCATTCACCAAGCCCCTCCTTGAAGACAGGGTCTACAGCATCTCCTGCCCTGTCTGCTCTCCTCAGAGCCCCGTTCTCTGGGAATTGACCTCCCAGAAGGCTCAGGGAGGGGCCTGCTGGGGCCATAATTGGCCGTAGTTTCAGACCTTCCCAAGGAACATGGGGTAGAGTGACCTATGGTACTCAGCTCGTAGCCCTACTGATGAGCTTCCCTCTGCCCTATTTCATTCCTTATTGACATATTGCAACAGAAACTTATTTGGTGTTCCTATGTTTATTGTTCTCCTATTCTTTCTATTCTTCACAGTTCTTTCAGAGTTAGCATAAAACTCAACTAGATTTGCTTGTAATACCTTGATTAAATAACTCATTGTATTCTAAGTCAGGAGTTATGAACAAGGCTTTGGAGTCTAACTGACTTGAATTTCCTTTTGACTACTTTCTAGCCATCATACTTTGGGAATTTACTTAACCCTTTAGTTTTAATTTTCTCTTCTCTAAAATGGGCATAATAATAGTTCCTCATAAAGGTATAAGGAAGAATCAGCAACAAAAACAAAAGTACAAAATACTTCAATGCTTAAAGCATACACAATAAATGATAGTTGTTATTATTAATATTGTGAAGGTAATAGCATTTACAGCTCTCTAACCTTAACTCTACTATACCTTGCCTTGCATTATAACTTTTTGATCTATTCGGTGACTTGCTAATCTGGCCCACATTTTCACAGCTCCATATTTCGGCTTATGCTCTTGTTCCTTCATTCTGCAGCACTGCACACCAGACCCTTTCTCTACTTGTTGAAAGGATACTGTGCCACCTCTCATGTAAAATTTTCTCAGTTACCATATTCAGAATTAATCTCTAGGGCTTCCATAGTCTTAATGAGAGACTATGTGATTAGTTATTACATTCTTGTAGCATTTAGCCTGCATTAAGAGCTTGGACTCTTTAAAGAGTGAAATGAATAGCAAGACCAGTGTTGTCAGCTATTGTTATTATTTTTATTAGTTTTGTATCTCTCTCCTTCCACCTCTACCAGATTTCTATCTCCTCTAGGGCAAAAATCATCTGATTGATTTTTTTCTCTTCTCACAGTGCCTAGTATAGTCCCTTATACAAAATGAGTATTCAATCAGTGTGTGCCGAATTTAAAGACTGGGCTTTAGACTCTGACACTGACACTGACAGTGGAAGGAAGTGAGGTGAGTAAGGTTGGAGGCGATCTTCTCTGGATGTTGTAGAGTAGTTTCCCTCCAGAGGAATGGAAACATGGTCCTGGATCAACTTGGTTGTGTGACAGAATTCTTACAAGTTATTTTAGTTTTCTGTTTTTAGCAAGGCAATACCCTTATATTCTGAAAGCACCCAATTGTATGAAATAATTGAGGCAAAATTTTTTTGTCTCACATATACTTTCCTAACACCTCCTTAGATACTTCAAAATAATTTTGAGATCATTATGAAAATTAATATATTTAAAAAATAGTTTCACATTGAATTTAATATTCTACTTCTAAAACACAATAAAATGTAAATAAGTATGAAGCTAGCTTTTTTAGAAATTTACTCTGATCATTGTCAGACATATACTCCTTAGGAAATCTTGAAGAAATTCACAACAATGAAAAAAGGTGTTTTTTTAAAAAAAATTCATTTCTTCTTTGTTGCTTTTTTTCAGATTTGAATTGACAAGTAGTTATTGAGGAAAATAGTGTTTAATAGACTGTTTTACAGTATCTGCTTTTAGGGAAGTGATTTTGAAGTGCTATGTTAAAAAATGAAAGAGTTGTAAAAATGTCTTTTAGTAGCTGCAGATCTGAGAAATTGTGTTCTTAATGTTTGATATTGGATCTTTGAAACAATACATTAGAGTATAACATTTTGAACTATGTTAACTTAGTAGCTGTATATATTTATAAATAATCCTAATCAAGAAAGTCTGTTGGTAAATAGTAATTCCTTAAATATTTCAGGTATAATTACTGATTCAATTTGGAGTAAACAAAATAAAGACACAAAGAAGAAATAAGGTAATTTAAGATAGTATTAATATTTAAAGACTTCTAGGTAATGCTCTTCTATTGAGGGGTGCTTATTAAATGAAAGCTGAAGCACTTACCAGATAGCAGAGACAAAAATGCCATACAAATAAGTGACCCAAAGGAAATATATTTAAAAAATTGGGGAAAGCTGGGATGGCTCAGTGGGTTAAGCTCTCGCTTTGAAGCCCCGGGGACCGAGGATTGAATCCTGGCCCCGGCCCATGTGGACCCATATGCTGAACTGGGGTGTGCTTCCTCCATGCAGGAGGTCCCCAGTTTGGTTCTTGCCCCCCTCCCTTCCCCAGTTTGGTTCCTGGCTTGAGGGGGCGTGCCTCCCATGTGGGAGGCCCCCAGCCCAGTTCCCACCCTGCCAGGCTCCCGCCTACCTGTGTGGAATGAAACCATGTTGGAAACTGATGACATACAACTGTGGAGACTGCTCTGGGCTCTACCTATTTTCTCTGTCTCACTCTGTCTCTTTCTCTCTCTGTCAAAATCAATAACATAAATCCTTAAAAAAGAAAATTGAAAACCAGTTTAAAGTCTTGTATTAAGATTTATTCTGTCTTCTATGTAAACATACATTTTCTGTTCTCTTTCCTGAAACAGCCCACTGTTCTCAGCCCCCCAACCCCCTGCAATTTAAATAATTTTGTCTTTTATTAGGTACAATAATATGAGAGCATGGGAGATTGCTCTTCAGTCCACTGACCATGCTGTGGTACACATATGGATTCACAGATGACTTCAGAAAACTACCTCACAGATTAGGAACCAGGCCCCTTAATTTACATACTGGAAAGTTAAGCCTTGAATGGTTTAAGTCAGCAGTTACAAATTATGACTTGTAGACTGAATTTAGACCTACAGATGTGGTTTGTTTGGCCTATTAGAATGCTTTAAAATTTTTGAGCAAATAGTTAAAAATCAGGAAATTTTTTGCTCCTCATGCAAATTAGGGGGTCTGGCACTGTTGGAGTGATATTCCTGCATTATGTTATTGACTAGAGTTACATAGCAGCTGCCTCTTTTATGTGATTCATGTATCTATGTTTTCAGTCTTTACAATTCTCTTTTCTCTTATAACTGACTGTTTCATGTACTCATGTTACCTGCCATGCCCTTCTGAAAATTTTGTTATATAGCAACTCATAAGTAGAATAGAAAGTATAAACTTTTCTCTTGACACCTAAACAATTGTAGGTCCCTGCAGTCATCAGTTAGGCATTGAGTTCTAGCCCTTCCATTGCCATATAGCTTTAAACAAGTCACTTAACCCTTCTGAATTTGTTTTGATATCTGTCAAATGAGCATAATAAACATTTTAATCACATAAATAGTTAAAAAATATAAAGGCTTATATAAAAAAACCCTCATAAAATTATATATTTAATATTTTGTTATATATTAGATTATTTGAAAATGGTGCTTTAACCATTCCCTTTGCCTGTTAATACCTTCAGTCCCCTGCATCATATAGGATAAAGTCCAAATCTCTTTGCCTTATAGTGTTCCCTACCATTTGGTTCCAACATACCTTGCCAAAGTATGTTTTACTTTGTATGGAATGGGATAGAATTTCACTCATTCACCATTCATTTGCAATCCCCCCATTCTTTTATCCCCTAAATATTGAGCACCTCTGCTGAGCCAGGCACTATTCTGGACACTGGGTATTTATAAAGCTCAATAAGACAAAGTCTCTACCTCTAACATTATCATACTTAAGCCTTATATTTTGTATCTTGAATACATTTTACATATGCTTGCCTCCTTGCCTCTTTTTTTTTTCTTGTCTTTTCTTGTCTTTTTTTGTTTTGTCCTTGTCCTTGTCCTGTTCTTTCTTTTCTTTTCTTCTTTTCTTAAGATTCATTTTTGTTTTTAACAGAGACAGAGAGAGAAACAGAGAAAAAGAGGTGAGCTCAGAGCAGTCGCCATAGTTGTACATTAGTTTTCAATATAGTTTTGTTTCACAGGTGGGCGCAGGGCCACACAGGGCAGGAACTGGGCCGGGGGTCTCCTGCATGGGGAGCATGTCCAGGGCGGGAGCTGAACTGGGGACCTCCCACATGGGAAGCTTGCCCCAGTGAGAACCAAACTGGGGTACACCCCAGCTCAGCACATGGGTTCACACATTTGGGATCTGGGACTCGATCCTCAGACCCCGGGCTGCAAGACGAGTGCTCAACCCACTGAACCATCCCAGTATCCTTGCCTCTTTTGCTTTCAACAGGTATTTATTGATTGCTTATTGTGTCAGGTACTATTCACTGGATGTTGGTATTATAACAGAACTAGGTCCCTGTTCTTTTGGAATTTATGTTTTTGTGGACTGAATATGACCTTAAATAAACAAACAAAATACACATCACAAAGGCTTTGAAATAAAATGTAGCAGACTAAGGAAGATAGAAAGTAACAGTGTGCAGGGTCATGGTGCTATTATTTTAGAAGGAATGGTGAGAGAGTCTTTCTGATATTTGAACAGAGTACTGAAGGAACTGAGGGAGGGAAATAAGAGGGTATCTAGAGGAAGAGTGATTCAGGCAAGATTCAGGAAGAGTGATATATGCTTTACATGTTCAAGGGGCAATGATGTAGTCAGTATGGGATGGGCTGAGAGAGGGGTAAGAGCTGAGTTATGAAAGGTAGAGAGGGATCCAGATCCTGAAGGGCCTTACTGGCCATGGTAAAGACCTTGGCTTTTGGCTCTAAAAGGAGTTGTATGTCCTCTGAATTTTTATTTCAGATTCCTTTGTGAAACCTTCTTTAACTATCATTATTTACAGTGAATTATCTTAAGTCCAGAAACACATAACTCATGTGTTGCTTAACTGAGTAAGGCAATACCTGGTTGTCTTCTTATAGGTCTTCTGTTCTATCCTAACTTTTTTGTAATTTCCTCTAGCATAGGGACTTAGTCTTACACCTTTCTACTCTACATGGTGCTTTGTACCTCATTGGTACTTAATATATGTTTGTTTTGTGAGGCTCTGGCCTCAAATGTCAGCAGTAGGAATTTTTTTTTTTATTGTTTTTTGACAGAGATAGAGAGAGAGAGACAGAGGGAAGGGGGAGGGCCCAGAGCAGTTTCCATAGTTGATAGTATTAGTTTTCCATATAGTTCTACTCCACAGATGGGCGCTGGGCTGTGCAGGGCAGGAACTGGGCCATGAGCTCCCTCTAGGCCCAGGCAAGCACCGAACTGGGGGCACACCCCAGTTCAGCATATGAGTCCACATGGGCCGGACCCGGGATTTGATCCTCCGGCTCCGGGGCTGCAAAGTGAGTACTTAACCTACTGAGCCATTCCAGCTTCCCCAGCAATAGGAATTTGAAAGCAATGTCTAAGAAAGAAGTGAAAGGATTTGGTAACAGACTAGATATACGGGATGATGTTAGATTTTAGTTTGTGATCCTGGAAGAGTAACAGTGCTATGGACAGATAAAGGAAAAGTTGGAAAGAGAAATTGATTTGGATTAGATTGATAAATTTGGTTTGCAATTTATTGAACTTTCCATGCTAGTAGGATATCTAGGTTAAACTGTACAGAATGAGTTGGATATGTCAGAACATATACAGAATACGGTTATTATTTGTGACTACTACCTGCATATAGAATTTCAAGAGCAGGGGCAACCTCTTACTCATTTCTAATACCTAGAACAGGGGCTGGCAAATAATAGGTGCTTAAGTCATAGGCACTTAATAGTTTTATTGAGATGAGAAGTAAGGTAGGTGTATTGCTATGATGCACATCATGGAATGGGCATAGGCTATGGAGTCAGATCATTATGGGTTTGAATTCTAGCCTTCCCACTTTTTAATGTGTTGTGGTCTTGGTTGAGCCTTGACCTCCTCTGACTCTCAGTGTTCTCATCTGGAAAATGAGGACCTTCCTTGCAGGGCTGCAAGGAGGATCTTGCAATACGATTTTGTAGAGCTGTGAGATAATGAATGTAGGTATAGGTCCTAGCATATGAGTAGAGTATTGGCTTAAGAAATAGTACCTAGGGGAAGCCGGGATGGCTCAATGGGTTAAGCGCTCACTTTGCAGCGCTGGGGATCGAGGATCGAATCCTGGCTCCGGCCCATGCAGACCCATGTGCTGAGCTGGGGAGCTCCCCCAGTTCAGTTCTCTGTCACTGTATCTCTCTCCTCTCTCTTTCTCTCTCTCCCTCTCTCTCTCTCTCTCTCAGTCAAAAACAATTAAAAAAGAAGAAAAAAAAATAGTACCTATTCCATCAGCTATAATTGTTAATATTATGAAAAAGATAATGCTTTCAACCATTGAATTTCAGACTCTTAGGCTTAGAGAAGATCTCAAAATGTAATCTGTTTCAGTTAACTGATTTGGCTATTTTAATGACATTGATAATCTGATATAGTTAGTGTTCATTCTGCATATAAATCACCCACCAACATCAACCAATGCATATAAAACTCAAGAGTAATGAGTGAAACATTATTGGAACTTGGACTTATAGTACATCAGTTACTATTATTATATACATCAGTTTGTATTCTAGTAGCTTACATTACCCTTTACAGTCCCAGCTATCAAAATTGCTGCATGGGGGGTGGGGGGGATAGGAGTTGATAGACATGTTGGGTGACAAATAATAGAATTACATAGTATTTTGTATATAGAGTGTATCTCCTTAAATAGGATGGAATCATTTTATAGAAGGTGAATGAAACAATCTCCATAGCAATATTTTTATAGTAAAATAATGCTAAATTTAGAGAAGCAGAGTCTATTTTTCATTATTTTAAAAATCTT
>PVKE010050170.1:0-11031 GCA_004027555.1 Craseonycteris thonglongyai | reverse complement strand
ATGTGAATTAGTAAGGCACGAACTAATAAAGTGAGGAAAGACATTTAAAACTATGTTAGTGCCTCCTTAAGCGTACAGGTTTTAGAGATAAGTCAGAGCATTCATTCTTTGCATAGCTCTGGTTTGCAACAAGCTTAATAGAATCTATAAATAAGAATTCATATATTCAGTCTTGTTATATTGTTACACTTTATTATAATATATTACAATTTTAGTATTTAATGTGTGCATTATATGTATGATATTATTATTATATATTTTGCCAAGGTCATAAGGGGAATTGGGTGGGGCTACTCATGTGTAATAAATGAGAAGCAGCAGTGGGGAAAAGCTAGTACATTTTTTTTCCCCAAAGTTATTTTCCGTCAAGACTATACTTAAGGCAATTTATTCCCTTGTAATGCTGATGACCACTTCCATTTTAACTGAGGCTATTTTTTTTTTTTTTTAGTATAAAAATTCACTTCAGTTACAGCTTATATGCTACTTTTAGAAAATACAGGGTTTGGGATGAGAGAAAGAAAATTTTCAAGTACATAAGGTATGCAGACCCTAAACGTTGTAGTCCTGTTTTCAATTAAAACTTTCAATTGTTTATCATCCAGTAGCAGGAACTGGGCACAACTGCCCATCAACACATTCTAGAATCAGACAAGATTAGAGAGAAACATGAATGACCACATGAATATAAGGCTGATTTCACTTTAACGAAACACGGCCATAGTCTCTAGGTAAGAAGAAAGGCAGTTTGGGCCAGAATGTGCACAATCTTTCCTTTTCATGTGGAGAACAAACAAAACAAAAATTCTTTATACTATTAAATTACTTTCCTTTGGCTTATCATAGCAGTCTACTGAATAAAAATTATGAGCTTTCTCTATTTCACAAGCTGAAAAATGCTAGATATTGAAATGTAGCAGGTGTTTTTTTTATTTATGTTTTTAGCCTCTAAGACTAAATAGGTAGAGCCCTTGGACCCCCAGAAGCTTTCTTGAGGGAATTCTTCAGGGAACTGGAGCCTGAGGATTTTTCAGAGTCACCAAATCATTAGAAAACACCCATCTGTAGGATGGTGGATGGAAATATGACTACAGAATAAAATGCAAAATTTTCTTGTTCAGCGATAGCAAAAACGACACGATGATTTAAATTTTAATAATCGGCAATATACTTTGTTCTAAATGAAATATCACATGCCACACATTCATGAGAAAAGTGCTTAAACTGGCAAACCCACACTTAGCATAAATGTATGTAGGGTCTATGAGAAACTGACTGAGAACAGTGGACAAATACACATTTCAGTGATTTCTTGGGGGGAGGGGACAGAGGGAGAGATATTAATATTGAATAAAATCACATGGAATTTTATTGTCATCATCTTTTGGAATCTATCCTTGAATTCTAGCAGTTCACTTGCTTCCTGTGGCTATAGGCACCTGAATGTGGCCTCCACTTCGAAGGGTTCGAGAGCTCTGTCAGTATTGAACCCATGCCTTCTTCACACAGTGTTCTCTATTTGGGGGAACAGGAGCCGGCCAACCAACCTCACCAGTCATTCGTCGACAGATGCGTGTGGTATGTATACCTGCTGGGTGCCAGGCACAAGGCTAGGTAGGTACTGGATAAACAGTACGAAGAAGGCAGACCCAGCTTCTGCCCTCACAAGACTTACAAACATGTGAGAAGCAAACCCAGGAATGTGTATACAAGTACTCATTGCCATGAGCACTGTGATAGAAAAGTGTGGTGTGCAAGGAGAGAAATCAAAGGGAAAATCTCAGAGTGCAAGTTTCTTCCTAACTTTGTCCCATTTTCTATTTGTAGACCCCCCAACTCCCACAGTAAAAAGACCTGGTCCCCCAAAATATGTTTCCTCACTTTCCACATACTGTGAAACTCTCTTTACCAGAGGGAAGATTACTTAGGAGACATTTCATGAACCCTTACTGACCCCTAGTGTTTTCTTTGTTGCACCTCTAATTTTCAAATGGTTATCCAAAAAAAGGTGTCCTGCTCTCCATCAGGTTTTCTCAACCTCAACCCCGTTGACATTTTGTGCCAGATGATTCTCTGTTGTGATGGGCGAATCCTGCACATTAAAAGATAGATAGGCATGTATTATAGCAACATCCGCTGACTCCACCCCCTGGGTGCGAATAGCACCACTTCCTCCCAAGCAGTGACTGTCAGAAATGGCTCAGACACCTCTAATGCTCTGGGGGTGCAAAATCTCCCCAGGTTGAGAACCAGTGTCCTACCTAGACATGTAATAGAGATGAATGCTATTCCAAATACACTCTAAACATCAATATCTAACTCTACGATAACAAACATGAGTCAATATTAAAAATTTTCATTTTGGTTCACTTAACGGTGTTATTCAAGGTCCCCAGACTGGAGTTTGCTGAATTGCTATGCAGTTCTCAAATAGAACCATATTAAAATATAATTTTTGTTTTGAATTATCGCTTTCCCTACTTCCTCCAAATAGCCTGAATGAGAGTCAGGGGTTACCTCCCTTTTACTCGGGCACAGTGGTTCTTACAGGGAGGGAATGGGCGTCACAAACTCACGTCCTCAAGAAAATTTCCTGGGGAAGCCGGGATGGCTCAGTGGGTTAAGTGCTCACTTTGCAGCCCTGGGGACCAAGGATCGAATCCCGGCCCCGTCCCATGCGGACCCATATGCTAAGCTGGGGAGTGCCCCCAGTTCAGTTCTCTCTCTGTCTCTGTATCTCTCTCTCTATCAAACAATTAATAAAATAAATAAAACTTAAAAAAAAAAGAAATTTTCCCATTTTCAGAAGCTTGAATTCTCCCTCTAAATCACTCTTTTAGTGCTTGAAAAAAACCTTTCCCATTAAATTTTATATTAGTGGATTTGATATGTCCTGAATGTATTATCCAAACTTGTCCTTTCAGATTTTTGTCATCTACAAATTCAAACAACTTGCCATCAAGGCCTTCTCTGAAGTTATTAAATATCAGATCTAATGACTCTGTTTTCCTGGAGTGTGATATGAGGAGCCCATCAAAACCCTCTGGCCCCGAATTTCATCCAAAGCTGAAAATTGCTCATATTAATGAACTTTACCTTTAGGGTGAGGCCTGGGAAGCCTTGTTAAAATAAAAATGTAGCATCTTGCAATGGTAAACAAAGTAATAAGTCAACAAGACCAGGTCATGAAACCAGTGGAAGATTTCTCCCAATATATCCAAAGGCTACTTCACTCAGTGAGGATGAGCCAGTATATTGACAAACTTCCTGAATTATTTTTCTGGAATAAGCCTGACCCCTAGAGGACAGGCAATGCATGCAAACCACTAAGAGCCAAAGTCCACTTCTTGTAAGTTATGGATAGTCACGTGGCATCAAGAGTCAGACAGATGCTGAGAGTGGCAAGGTATGAGTGTAGGATCTAAATTCTGAACCAACTAGCTTGAGCAGAATTTCATAGCTCCTTACTTCACAAGTATACATCTTTACAACCTTATTGATATGTGTTGCATATAATAAACTACACATATTTAAAAGGAACAATTTGGTCCATTTGGCAGTTTCCTACACACCAGCATAATCAAAAACAAGCATTTTCAGGACCCTCTGAAGCTCCCTTGTCCCCGTTTGCAATCCATCCTGCCTCTGTCACCACCCTCAGACGACCACCCACCTGCCTTCTGTCAAACAGGTGAGTTTCTATTTTCTAGGATTTTTTTTGAAATAAAAACCTGCTGCATCTGGCTGCTTTTGCACAACTGAATGATTTTGGGAGTCGGTGATTTTCTCCTTTGTATTGCCAAGTAGTATTCCATTGTATGGATGGATAGACCACAATGTGTTTAACTTGAAATAGGTCATAGACCAATGTAAGAGTTAAGACTTCTAGAAAAAAATACGGGAGAAAAATTTTGTGAACTTATCTTTCCCACTGTTTTCTTAGAATACTAAGTGAATTGAAGATAAATGAAAAAAAGAGAACTGGACTTTGTCAAGGTTAAACATATACTCTTTGAAAGAAGCTGCTAAGAAAACAAAAAGGCGAGCCCCAGATTGGGAGCAAATACTTGGACACATACACTACATAAAGGATTTGTATTTAAAATATTATAGCAATGACTTCAAAGACAAAGATTCAATATTTTAAAAATAGGCAAAACTTTTGAGCAGACACTTCATGAGAGAAAATATACAAGTGGCTGATAAACACATAAAAAGATGTTGAACATTTTTTATCAGAAAAATTATAAATGTATAAATTAAAGATTTAGTTATTTATTTATTTTGACAGAGAGTGAGACAGAGAAAGACAGAGAGAAGGGGGAGGGCCCAGAGCAGTCTCCATGGTTGCAGCACTTCATTCATTTTCTACATAATTTTCATTCCACAGGTGGGTGCAGGGCTGCACAGGGCAGGAGCCGGCTGGGGTACTCCTCATGGGAGACATGCCCTGGTGAGAACCGAACTGGGGCACACCCCAGTTCAGTATGTGGGTCTGCATGGGTTGGGGCCAGGATTCGATCCTTGGGCCCCAGGGTTGCAAGACCAGTGCTCAACCTGCTGAGCCATTTTAGCATCCTTGATAAATGTATACTTTAATGCCTCTGAAATTGGGTTACATCTTACAATTAATGAGTTTGCAATTGGTCTGCTCCTTTTCATATAAAATTAATATGTTTATTTTTAGTAGTTAATATTTATTGAGTACTAAGGTTTGGCAATGTTCTGAGCTTTTTGCATGCATTGTTTCATTTAATCTTTACCAAATTTTATGAAGGAGGTACCACATTTATACCTATCTCCAGTACTAATTGAGTCAAATTGTACTCTTTTTACTAAAAAATGCTGTCTATGAATAAGTACAAAAATAAGGGAGGGCAAATGAGGTGATTATTTCAGTCCAACACTGAGGGATGAGGGTGGTGGGGTGTGGGGAGGAGGAAGGAAGAGATGACGTGATTTCTGAAGGGTTCACGGAGAAGGTGCTGGAATGGATGTGCAGAGAATGAGGGTGGCATTGCGGAGCTGGAGAGCTTGGTTCAATACCATGAAAAATATTAATAACTCAGTTGAATCGAACTCACCTAACATTCACTGAATGCCTGCTTTACTCAAAGCAAAGGAAAGATGACTTACTGTAAAACACAACCTATAGAACCAGGGAGAGAGACATGTGAAGCACTATCTGTTTGAATTTGGGGTGAAGAAACCAGGTGTGCGTGGTGGGAGGTTTGGGGATGTTCTCAAGGAAAGAGTCATGTCAAGAACACGGAGTGGGAAGAACTCAAAGTTAGATGGGAGAGTCTTTCTCGAAAAGAAGCAGGAAGGGAAGTTTACGAATTGGCAAAGCCCAAGGTGGCCAGAAGCATGACTGGCAGCTGGGATCTGCAACCAGAAACTGGGAACGAGGCAGGCACCAACACGGTTCAACAACCTGGGAGTCACTGGGTGGAGTGGCACACGGAAGAGACAGAGGCAGGTATTTTGCACAGCTGTTTGTGCTCACGGATGTGTTTTATGACCGCGGCAAAGTGCTTTTTAGTAAATAGAATGTAAATCCTCATTTTAAATTTAATTAAGCATTTTAATGACATTCAATTAAATGCATACATTAAATTAAAATAATGGCTTATGAATGCATGAATATTCACACCCTCCCTCACCCCGGCTTCCCTCTCTTTGCTTCTAGTTTCTTGCATGAACTAGCTTCCAGGCAGAAGCTGAGTAAGGCATGTAACAATGAAGAAATGGAAAGAAGCCAGAAGGTAAATTAACAGACACAATGAAGAGCTGATAAAAGGAAAAAATGGAGGGAGGCAGAATGAACTGCTGTTGAGTGAGGGACCTGGATGAAGGAGAGGGAATGTGGAAATAAAGAGAAAGAGGGTGGGGGAAGAAAAGCCAAGAATCAGAGAGAACTGCTGGGGGTGGGGCTCGTGTTGAGAGAACTGGAAAAGTTGCAAAGAGATTTACAAGGTGGGGCTATGGGTTCCCAACTGGAAACCCTTTAATGTTCTTCCAAGAGATGGGAGTAAAGGGTGGGATTGCTCTTTGATTATTTCTGGTCACTGGTCCAGTGCACTGGACAAAGTGCACTATAGGCTACATGTTTCTGTTGGTGTTCAGTGTAGGACTTGGGAGGGCTTTGTCTGGGTGGAACCCCTTGGGCCATGAATCTCAAGAAGAACCCAGACTGGGTGGTGAGCACGTAATGTGATGCTTAGGTGATGTGATGTGGACTTATACATCCGGCAACTATCTAATTGTTATCAATCAATGTCACCCCAATAAATTTAACAATAAAATAAAAAAAAAAAGAAGAAGAACCCAGAGATAGAAACATATAGAAAAATAAACAAAAAGTTAACTTTAGGCCTCAGAAGGAAACATGTACAACATTACGAACGTTTCCCAATTTATGGTCATTCATGGTAGAGAACAACTTTCATGCACCCTTGTATTCACACAGGTCATGGCTTGGCTTCAGAGGTCAGCACAGCAAAACTTAGAAATGCAATTGTTTCTGTTAGGAAATCCAGGTTTATTCAGAGTTTTATTACCTGAAAGACCATCACCAGATCTGCCCATGTTATCAATTATCTCAGGATGAATTTTTCCCTCCCTATATGTGAAGTGCTTCATCATATTGGAAGCAAGAAGTGTCGGTTTTTGTTGCCACACTAACAAGGTTTCACAGGCTATTACAAAAGCATGAAGAAATAATCAGAAATGGACTAGAATGGACCAGTGCTACGTTAAACAAGGGAAATATGTGAGATCCGCAGCCACAGACAACAATGTAACTGTCGATCAGAGAGACTCCATGCCTCCCATGAGTGGGAGAGTGTGCAGTAGGGCAAACAGGAACATTCTGTGTCATTGATGTCATTCCTTTCAAAGCCAAAATAAGATGCATCAAACCTCTCCCAAGGGATGGAAATTGTTACTAGAGCAAAACATTTGTTTTACCTTTTTGTGTTTGTGCTTCTGTGGCCACCTGCATCTAGAATTCAGTTATTTTGTAGTGTGTCCACATGGGTCACGGTGCAGGGGTGTTGACTTCCTCTTTCATTTCCTATTGTGCTGTACAATGATTTGAAAGAACCACAAGAAATAAGATGTCGTGCACGTTTTCTTCAAAATGTTCCATGTGAATTCATTGTTCTTAGAACGAGAATGCTTGGTATCACATGCTGGGCCTGTTTTCCAGAAAGATTGCAAGCATAGGTGCACTGTTGGGTTGCTACATGACACAGCAGCTCATGAGGTGGGTTATTAGTACAAATATGCAGAAAATGGGTTTTGCGTGTGGCGTGAGTTCCGGTATTTCCCCATAATTAGGAGGGTACATTATTAGAGAGCAGTGCTAGGTCAGCAGCTCAGTATTGATGTGGCAATTACTAGATGCTCTGCTGCTCTTTCTTGGAGCAGGGGACAAGGGTGGGGCTAAAGGGTCAGGGCTGGCATGCCAAGGACAGATCTATGTTGAAAGAGTGGGATCTGGGGACATCCATTGCTGAAGCTTCTATATCTCCTAGAGATCCCCAAATATAATGGTATTTGGGTGGTTTGGAGGTGAGGTGGCACGTGGGCCAGTGCTGTCTGGTTGGTCCCCCTGGGGATGATAAGGGTTCAGGTTGTACCGTGACACATGGTCAGAAGGTCAGGTAAGATTTCAAGTCAGCTCTGTCAGGAAATTTGATTCAAATATCCAATAATTCATTCAGCTTGTCAATGACAAAAGTACAACCATTTAGTAGGGAGTCTGATGTCCTTTATTCCAGGAAAAGCAATCATGGAATGGGGAGGTGCTCTTCTGGAGTGATCTGTAGCAAGAGGGAGGTGAATGGAGACTAAAAAGAAGCAACGTGGAACCAGGGTGTAGACGAGCTATAAAGGAGGAAAGAACATCCAGAACACTTGCTGCTCAGTGTGTTCCTCAGAACAGTTGCATCTGGTCCAATGAGGGATCAACCACCAAGGAGCTTGTAAAAAATGTGCAACCTCAGGTTTCACTGAAGACCTAGTTCATCCAAATCTGAATTTTAAGACTTGTGTACACATTAATTTCTAAGAAACTTGAGTCCAGAGTGTTAGAAAAAGTGATTTACTGACCTCCTACATTGGCAGGAACAAGTAATGAGATCAGAGCCATGATGTGATGGGTTTGGGAAGTGCTCAGTCTGAAGGTTCTGTGGTCGAGCAGCTGAAATGAGGGTACACAGAAGCGTTCCAAATGAAGGCAGGTAGTGCCCACCTGCCCTCTCGTGCTCTCCCATGTCAGGCTTACAGGTTCCGGTCCCTGGGCTCTGCAGTCTCCATTATTTTGTGGGTATCAAGGGGGTGGGGAGAGAGGCTGAAAAAGAAGGGATTGAGAGTGGACATGGGAAATAAATTTCTGGACCACCTCCCCCTTTCCTTTGTTCTGCCTCTTTTTATGTGTCTATAATACATTTTGGCCGAGTTAGGATTGGGGAGATGACCTTTGGCCAGGAGTCTACCATTCTTCCAGAATGTCAGCGTTTTGAATAAAACTACTGTACTTTTTTTTCCTGCCAAAACAAACACACAAAAACCAACCAACCAACAACCAACCAACCAACCACAGATCAGGTTGCCATCCTGAAAAAGGATGAGTAAGTAAAAGTTTAAATCCTAACTGTACAGGCCAGTCCCCACAGGCCTCAGAAATCTAGCAGCCATTTTCTTGTAGGCAGAAGGTAGGATCAGACACCCACAGATAACAATGTGGGGATACACCAAAGAAACAACCGAGCTAGACTGTTCTCCATTCAACATTTTTCTCCCCTCTTCCTGGGTTCCCTTCTAAGTAGAGCTTTGGTACCCCATTTTAAGACAGGAGTAGTAGACTGACGAGGGTCCACAAGCATCTAAAATGAAAGAATGACATCAAAGCATTTTAATCATTACAGATTCTTCATTTTGAAGGGCTGTTACAAGCTGTACTATTTCCATAAAACTCTTCTGAGATATCCTGTGTGAATGAGCATCTGGTTGGGTTTTCAAATGGTGGCCAATTAGATAATAGTTTTCCTTCCTTCTCTGAATCACTTCCCCTCTCCCTTCCCTCTTGATGTCCTGGAATTGCCCTGTAATAACCATTATTGCATAAGTTTTGCCCAAGGCTCTTCTGCTAGATAACAAGGAACTTTCTAATACATCTGTGTCTGAGAATGACTGCATAGAGAAGACCTCTATCCACTGTGGATCCACATGGGACCCCCATAGAGCAATTGACAAAATAAAATCTTTTATTGTATTAGGGAATGGATTTTACTTTTATTATGTATAAAATTTTAAAATATATACAAAAGTAGAGATAACAGTTTAATGAATTTCAATATACTCATCAACTAGCTTTGATTATACCATCCCACGCTCTCTCTCATTTCACCTTTATCTCCACTCTCTTTCCTCCTCAACTTTGATTATTATGAAGCCAATTCTAGGCATCATCTCATGTGATCCACAAATATTTCAGTACATCTCACTAAAGGTAAGGACTCCTTAACAATCATAACACAATACCCACTGTCATAAAAAAGTTGATTTCTTTGTGTCATCAAGTGGTGCAAAGAAACCCAAATATGCCACATAGCCAGGGGAGGATCCAGCTCAGAACGCTGACTGAGGACTTATGTTTGCTAATTACATTGCCAGGCACTGGGAAGTCCGGAGTGACTGTGACATTGTCTCTGGCCTTGAGGTCCTAACAGCTCCTTAAGCAGTCACAGAGGCATAGCAGCACACATGTCAAAAGTGGAAAGAGCATGGAAAATCATGTCAGTGAAAGGAGCATTGACCGAACACACCTGGGTTTAATTGAATCCTTACCATTCACTAACAGTGAGGCACATCCCATGACTATACTACTCTTCTGTGTCCTCAGGTGTAAAACAAGTTTATCCTACTTAAACAGTCGTTGACGACATTGAGTAAGATAATGTGCATTGAAACGTTTTACAAATTGTAATGGGACTATCACAGTGTAAAGAAAAGGAACCCCAAAGAAGTTAAGTGACCTGCCCAATATCACACATCAATCTATCATCAGATGTCGGTATAATACTCAGGTGGAGATAATTACCAGGGTTACTTCAATAATAACAATAATAACATGTGCTTATTATGATTAGATATTCTGCCTAAGGTTTCACCTAAATTGTTTTATTTATAACAATATTTAATTTTGTATATAGAATATGAGACTCATTTCAAATCTCTTTATAATTATAAAAAGGAGTTATAATTTATACTCTTTTCAAATGTCTTTATAATTACTTGATAGTTTTATCTAGCACTGTTGAAACTCATGAGTGTTATTATATTTTAAATGACTATATGAGAAATTTTGGACATATAGGATATGTGCTTAATTTTCCACATTGACATGATAAGAAGAGGATCTTATTTAAAGATTATGAAAATCATGAAACAAAGTTTAAATGTAACTCACAGATTAAGGGGTCAGGATTCTTCCTTAGAAAAGTGTGATGGCCAAAGATTCTTCCTTGATTGTGAAGTTTTCCAAATAACTTTGAAAGGAGCTTTCTGTGCTCATGACTAGGCCAATAGGAATTTGTTATGGAGAAAGAGTTGCTAATCCTTGTAACTCTAGGAGATGGGTACAAAGATATGCATACCTGATTGCTGTGGGAAAGTCTACAACTTTCCTTGAGTAAAGGAAATGGATTCTTTCCCTATCCCTCCATGTGTTTGGGTTTCCTAGGACCTCTTGATGAGGTATGAGACTAATACAATATAAGCAGATTCTGATGAGTCAAAGGGCCACTGACCACTAAGAAATCATGATCATAGAAAAGTTAAATTATTGTACTCAGTACTACCCCTTGCCATAGCATGAAAAGAGGGAACTGTACTTTCATATCAAGGCAATAAATAAGCAAGAAACATGATTGAAATAGTGTTGGGAGGATGATAAGAGCAAAGATCATTGAGAAACAACACACTTTGGGGGAATATTCAGTCCTTTGACTCAGACCTCAGATA
>PVKE010050169.1:0-11034 GCA_004027555.1 Craseonycteris thonglongyai | reverse complement strand
GGAGCCGGGATTCGATCCTCGGTCCTCATGGCCTCAAAGCGAGCGCTCAACCCGCTGAGCCGTCCCGGCTTTCCCCTGGAATTCTTAAAGAACACCAAAAGTTGAGTTCTTTGGAAGATTTCCCTGGTGGCTGGTAAAACCTAGTTTGTTTGTTTGTTTTTTTCCCTAAAATTGGAGAATGTTCTTCTACTGCCTCAAGGGCTTTGTACATGCTGTCTCTTTGTTATAAAACACTATATTTCACCTCCATTACCCAATTCATTTTTTTGACACCTAAGATTCAGCTTGTATTCTCCTGTTTCAGAGATGCTAACCCATAATCCCTCAACATGACTCTGGATTCTTGTTATACTCATATGTTCTTTTAGATTTTTGCAAACATTCAAGGCATTTACCATAGTAGCACTTGCTCATTTTTTTGAACATGTGATTAGTTTTTACTGTGTCTCCCCTACCAAACTCTAAGCAACTCTATCTGATTTGATAGCTGCAAATAGTTCCAAGTACCTAGTACTTTGTATATATAGCAGATATCGAATGCATGCTTGTGACTAAAGGGGAGAACAAGTATGGGGATGAAATACTTTCCCCCAGAAATTAATCTGTGTTTTCCTAATTGTAAGTTATGAATTTCTAATGACTACCTTTCTCCAGATATTCATAAATTTTAGTATGGATTTGTTCTAATCCATGAAAACCATGCTTCAATTGTTTCTGATGACTTATTGATTGTGAAACTCTATACAGCTTAAATACTACTTTGGCCTTTTTAACTTCAGTATAGCTTTGCATAGAGTGAACTACCATCAACATATTTTTGAACAGTGGCCTCTGTTGCATGGCTGTCTTTACCTGACTTTTCCATTTCTGGTAGCCCTGACATCTACTCATGTTAGAGACTATCTTATGTTGGACTTCTCAGATCTCAGTAAGGGTTTGGGGAATATAAGACAGAGGGAGTCAAACAAAGGTGAAAATTCAGACAAAGTCCCCTAGAGAGTATCTTTAGTCTGATCCTCACCCTTGCCCTCCAAAACTCAAGGGTATGAGTTATGTAAGAGAGCTGGACTTTAATACTTTTGCACTGGTCAGTCAATGGCTAATGGTGTTGAGGGTAGTAAACTTCCCAGGCCTTCTTTGGCTTTCTACCCTTGCAGGAAAAACAACTCTAGTACCTACAGTATCAGAGGGGAAGTATAAGAAAAAAGTGCATAGAAGCTGGTGAGGTTGTACAGAAACATGAGAAAAGATTGGAGGGGATCTGGGAAAGATACCAACAGTGTCTATTGTAGAGGCACAACCCCAGGCCTCATCTATATTAAGGTAGATGAGCATTTTTTGTGCTCAATTATGTGTTTTATAATTTTGAATCCAGCTATTCACAAAATATATGCAAATCTAATTATCCATCCCTGATGGTTACTGATCCAAAAAATCTTCTTCAAATGCCAGCTGGGGATACCTAGCAGGTGATCATCAAAAGTGAGAAATATGGAATAAAAAAGAAAAATTAGAAAAGCATCCAGCATCAAAACTAAAGAACTAAATTAAACAGCCCAACTGTGCCTCTTGCTTCACCTTGCCTACCTCATTAGATACCTGCAAAGCAATCAAGCAATTTTACTGGCCTCTGGGGAAAAAAAATGTTGTTAAATCTTGAGAAAGAGATGCTGAGAAATTTAGGAGCAATTAATCGGTGTATGCCTGATTAATGGGATTATCCCATTAGAATTTTATATTTGGCAAAGAGAAGAATACACAAACATAATTATGGCATTTGATCAGCAATACAGAACAGTCCCATAGTCTAGGAAATAGAGACCTCAAAGGAACCTTGCAAGTAAATGTCAAATGAGAGGGTGCAGGTATTCTGTAGATTTCTAGAAAGGTAACTAATTACAAGGTGTTGGGAGTGGATGGGACAGAAGCAAACAAAGGAATCTAAAACCCTGATAATACCTATCTTGGCTCAGGTATCTTAATTACCATCAGTTAAAATTGCATTTTATAACTACCCAAAACCTGCCCAAAGGCAAAAGGCCTGGACCAGATGGTTTTACCAATGAATTCTACCAGTCATTCAAAAAGGAACTAATGACCATCCTTCTTAAACTACTACAGAAAATTCAAGAGGAGGCAGTACCACCCAACTCTTTCTATGAAGCTAGTATCACCCTAATACCAAAACCTGGGAAAGACAATACCAAAAAGGAAAACTATAGGCCAATCTCACTGATGAACACTGATGCAAAAATCTTAAATAAAATCTTAGCTAACAGAATACAACAATGCATTAAAAAGATTATTCACCATGAGCAAGTGGGATTCATCCCAGGGGCACAAGGATGGTTCAACATATGCAAATCAATCCATGTAATCCAGCACATAAACCAAACAAAGGATAAAAACCACATGATTATCTCAATTGATGCAGAAAAAGTATTTCACAAGATACAACACCCATTTATGATAAAAACACTGAATAAAATGGGAATTGAAGGAAAGTACCTCAACTTAATAAGGCCATATATGGCAAACCCTCAGCAAATATTATACTGAACAGGGTCAAGCTGAAGCCTATTTCTCCTAAAATCAGAAACAAGACAGGGATGCCCCCTGTCACCACACTATTCAACATAGTTCTGGAAGTACTAGCCAGAGCAGTCAGGCAAGAGAAAGGAATAAAAGGTATTAAAATTGGGAGAGAAGTTGAACTGTCACTCTTTGCAGATGACATGATCCTGCATGTAGAAAACTCTAAAGACTCTATCAGAAATCTATTACAAATAATAGATAAATACACTAAAGTCGCAAGCTACAAAATCAATGTCCCAAAATCAACTGCATTTTTGTATGCCAACAATGAAACTTCAGAAAGAGAGATGACAAGATCCAGTCAGTCCCTTTCCCATTGCAAACAAACAAAAAAAAAATGAAATACCTAGGAACAAATCTAACAAGGAACGTGAAGGACTTATACACTGAAAACTATAAGACACTCTTAAAAGAAATTAAAGAGGACACAAAGAAATGGAAAGGCATTCCACGTTCATGGATTGGAAGAATCAACATAGTTAAAATGACCATACTCCCCAAAGCAATATACAGATTTAGTGCCATTTCCATCAAAATCCCACAGTCATTCTTTCAAGAAAAAGATTTAAAAATCATCAAATTTGTATGGAACCACAAAAGACCACGAATCGCAAAAGCTATCCTAAGAAAAAAGGATAAAGCTGGGGGCATCTCACTGCCTGACTTTCATCTGTACTACAAACCCTCAGTAATCAAAACAGCTTGGTACTGGCAGAAAAACAGACACATGGACCAATGGAACAGAATTGAAAACCCAGACAGAAACCCCCAAATATATGAACAGATAATTTTTGACAAAGGAGTGAAAAATATACAGTGGGGAAAAGAAAGCCTCCTCAGTAAATGGTGCTGGGAAAATTGGAAAACCACATGCAAAAGGCTGAATGTGAACTGCAATCTCTCACCATATACCAAAATTAACTCAAAATGGATTAAAGACCTCCAAATAAGAAAGGAAACAATCAATTACATAGAAGAAAACATTGGCAGTAAACTTATGGACCTGGGATTCAGGGAGGACTTTATGAATCTGACCTCAATGGCAAGGGAAGTAAAAGCACAAATAAACAAATGGGACCTTATCAAGCTAAAAAGCTTCTGCACTGCAAAAAAAAAACCATCAACAAAGCAAAGAGGCAACCAACCAACTGGGAGAAAATATGTGCAAACAATGCCTCTGATAAGGGGATAATATAAAAAATATACAAAGAACTTGTACAACTCAACAAGAAAAAAGCAAGCAATCCAATTAAAAAATGGGCAGATGACCTTAACAGACACTTCTCTCGTGAAGACATACATATGGCCAACAGATATATGAAAAAAATCCTCCACTTCATTAGCAATTAGGGAGATGCAAATAAAAACCACAATAAGATATCATCTTACACATGTTAGAATGGCTATAATCAACAAGACAAGAGATAACAAGTGCTGGAGAGGCTGTGGAGAAAAAGGAGCCCTCATACACTGCTGGTGGGAATGTAAACTGGTACAACCACTATGGAAGGCTGTATGGAGATTCCTCAAAAAATTACAAGTGGAATTGCCATATGACCCAGCCATCCCTCTACTGGGCATCTACCCAAAAAACCTAAAAACTTTAATTTTTAAAGATGTTTGTACCCGCATGTTCATCGCAGCACTGTTCACAGTGGCCAGAACATGGAAACACCCAAAATGCCCTTAGATAAACGACTGGATAAAGAAGATGTGGTACATCTACACAATGGAATACTACTCAGCGATAAGAAATGATGAAATACAGTCATTTGTGACAACATGGATGGACCTTGAGACCATCTTATTAAGCGAAATAAGTCAGACTGAAAGAATCAGGAAACATATGACCTCACTTATAGGTGGAATATAAAACTGAAAGTAACAAAGACACAGAGACCTATGGACACACTCAACAGCTTGGTGATTGTCTGAGGGGAGGGGAGGAGGGGGAGGGAGAGTGGGGAGGTGGGGCTGGAGTGGGCACCAGCATTATGGACATTATCAATAGTTTGGTGGTTACCTGAGGAGGGGGAAGAGGAGGGAGGGAGAGTTGGGGAGTGGGGTGGGAGGGGGTGGACACCGGGTATATGGTGATGAAAGGGGAGCTGATTCTGGGTGGTGAGCATATAATGCGATGCATAGGTGATGTGGTGTGGACTTGTACATCTGGAAACTAATTGTTACCAATCAACGTCACCCCAATAAATTTAACAATAAAAAAATAAAATAAAATAAAATTGCGTTTTATAAATTTACATTGAACAAAACATGAATTGAAAGCAAAGCATATTCTAAAACTATGTAGAGGACTGTTTTCATAACCTTTTCCCAAGAGTGTTTTTGACAAGTGTCAAAATAGGTCAAGGCACATAGATAGGTAGAAAGTGATGGGGGTGGGGGCGTGGGGGGTGGGCAGCGGCAAATTCAGCAATGAGTAGTTCATCAGGACATCATGTAAAATGGCATCTTCATTTGCATGAACTAAGTACCATGGCAATTGAAAAATCATTTTAACATAGCTGAACACTCTTGGATCCTCAGGGTTCTGGTAAGCAAGATAGCTTCTCTCTATAGCAATAATGCTCAAATAAGGTGCATGCACACTATGCCTACTCAGTTTGTTGAGTTCCCTCTGTCTTAGCTCAAATAAGAAAGTTCCTGCTAATCTCCTCAGAGCCTACCCATAGCAAAAGAGACCATGTTGACCATCTTCTACTTCAAGATGACTTAGTATCTGTATGAGCCAAGGTGCCTTTATTTGTTATCAGTGTTCAGAAACTGTCATTTCCTTTTCTACCTACAAGGCCTAATAATCTTTTTTTTTTTTTTTTTTTTTTTAACAATTACATCCTTTGTATGTATTTACCGCACATCCTGCTCTCAGATGGGAGCCTAAAACCTTGCTGAGAACCTGCCACCATGTTGCTCCCTTGACTTTTTACTGGGGCAAAAAAACAACTCAGAGAAGTTGGCCACACCTTTTGATGGAAGACAAGGAACTAGGTAAATTGTTTTCCCTTAAGGTAAAGCTTCAGATTATTTGTAACTGTACCTTCATCCTTGAGAGATAAAAATGCTCTCATAGAATTCAACAAAGCATCTTATGTGATTGAGATTTTTCACATTTGCCATCATCACATTTCTTTTCTTTTCTTTTTTTTAAAGATTTATTTTTATTGTTTTTTGACAGAGAGATACAGAGAGAAGGGGGAGGGCCCAGAGCAGTCTCCATAGTTGACAGCATTAGTTTTCCATATAGTTTCACTCCACAGGTGGGCGTGGGGCTGCACAGGGCAGGAACCGGGGCGGGAGCCTCCTGTATAGGCCCCGGCAAGAACTGAACTGGGGGCACACCCCAATTCAGCATATAGATTCGCATGGACCAGGGCCGGGATTCGATCCTTGGTCCCCAGGGCTGCAAAGCAAGTGCTTAACCCACTGAGCCATCCTAGCTGCCCCACTTTTCTTTAGATACTTAGAAAAATGTGTGTTCTGTGGTCCATCAGGCTTCCAGAATTTGCCTATAGAGTTTCTGCTCTGGCTTTTAGCTGCTGAGAATTGAATGCTACAGAACTGGGGCTTTTATCTTGAATCCAAGTCACAAAAGGTAGAGCTTGGAAATGGTAGGGTGCGAGGCCCAGGTGAGGGAGTTTGGCAAATTGAAAGAGGGGCTGCCACTTCTGGTTCATCACCTCTGCTACCTTTGGTTCACTGCATGTAAATTCAATGGGTTTTATTTCTAGTGGTACCAAAAAAAAAAAGGTTGGGGAGGGGTGGCATTCACCTACAACAAAAGTCTTAAAGCTGTAATTCAGAGGATTAAGGAAATTTAGTTCAGGGCTGGGGTGATGCCTCATAAAAATGTATTTGTTCTGACTTGATTTATTGAAGTTGGAAGGGCCAAGACTCAGAAGGCCAGATGATTATTTTCAAACATAATACCGTAGGTCTAAAAGCCATATATTCCAAGAAAAGGAGAAATGTGATATAAAAAAGTGAGCAGGTGCCCTCTGGGCCCTTTGAGGTTACTGGAAATCACTGCCAGGTCCTCTGCCCCAGGAACCAAGAGGGACATTCAAAATACCCATGACTGTGTGAATTTGCCAGAATTACAGGCAAGTTGGCATGATTTGTGCCAAAATCCCAAATGCAGCATCTCCCATCCTAAACTTTCACGGAAACTCCCTCTCATCAATCTTAGTCCTTGTTTTACTCATGTCCTTATGTTGAAAAACAAAGAAAAAAAAACTTTAAGAGGGCAACTTCTTCCTTATTCTTTTTATATTTTCCTTAATAGCAGTTCTTGTTCAACACCAGAAAGAATGTTTGTTTCAAAGCTGCCTGTGGTGTTGAATGCCTCTAGGATATCCCACCTACGTCTGTGCCATAGGGCAGTGCAGCTGGCCAGAGTGCGGCTATAGCATTCACTGGAAAAACACCAAAATGTATGTCTTCCACTCAGTCCAGAGATGGGTTGTGGGACTGAGCTCTTCTGCTTCTACTTGCTACCTCAGGTTATCACCAGCTTAGCGAAGTCTGCTGCCACTGAAAATGCTCACGGCGTACACTCATTGATGTTGTTATTACTTTGCTATGAAGTCTAATCAAGTCATCTACCTAGTGAAGGCCACATGTTGTCAGCTTTTGTCTGGATGTGTACCTATTTGGCTGCTTTGTAGTTCATGTCATACCGAGATGGGCATCACCATGCTATTATGTTATGGAGGCGCAGATATGGTTCTGAGCCTCTCAACCCCAACAAAAATGAACCAATTAACGACTAATGCTTTCTACTTGATTCCTGAGGCACACCCTTTGTTTCTCCTCATTCTTGCCCTTGTATTCTATACTCAATTATTTTATTCATGTTATTATTATTTATACTGTTTTTGGTGCTTTTCTGACTGACCCCTCTCTGTTTTTGTTACAAACTTATCTAAATCCCATTTCTCTGCCAAGTTTGTCACACCTTTCTACTTTATGGTCATATTGTATTTGTTGGTTGGTTTGGTTTTACTGAAGATTTAAAAAATCTTAACTTTTATGCAAACTTTTTAGTCTTCTTTTAGGTTTCTAGATTTTGGGTTTTGTTTAGAAAGGACTGTCACCATGATAAAGTTAACCTTCTATTTTCTTCTGTATCTAGAATTTATTTTGATATAAAGAATGAGGTCACAATCAACTTTTTTGTCTCTCTAAATGGGTAATTATTCCAACATCATTTATTGCATAATCCATCTTTCTCTACTGTCTCAGGTACCATCTTTTTTAATGCTAATATCCCACTCAGATTGGAGTATATCTTTAGATTCTTTTTGCTACTCCAGAGATCTTTCTATCTGTGTCAGAACCAAATAGTTTTCATTGTTCTGGCTTAAATCCATTTTTTATGTTTTTTCCCATCATCTGCTTTGAGTACCTACTCTGTAACTGGCATTCTTCTGTGTGCTGGAAGTACAGCAGTGACTATTTTTCTGTGGATCACTTTTTTGGTTGTTTATTTTCATGTAAATTTTAGAATCAATTTGCTACGTTAAAGAAAATCCTTATTGGTCTTAAACCAAGTCACTACAGGTATCACTTACAAAGAATTATCATCCAGTTTCTAAAACCTTAAATATCTTAGAGCTTTACTGAGGTCTAGAATGCAATAGTAGGGAGCTTGTAGGCAGAACACCATACAGCAAACTCCCTAAAATATTCTTTGGTCATCTTTTTCCCCCAAATTTTACTCATGGTGGTTATTCACAATCAGTACTTCTCTGCAAATCCCCTTCTTTCTGCTGACCTCAGAGCAATACTGTCTCCCATTCAGTTGCTACTCACCACCCAACCCAGCAGCCCCTTCATCGCCCCTTTTGAAAAGTCTGTTTCAGGAAAGGTAGTAGAACTTTCCATCAGCCTTGGAAAAAACTGACTTTCTCAAGAGGAGTAGTTTCCACCATAATTCTAACAAATAAAGCATTTCATCATTCTACAATAATACCCAGGTCTTAATAATGAAACAGTTGAAATCCCACCTCAGTGGGAGTTATCCAAGAGAAAGATATGCTGTGTATTATCAGAGGGAGGAGGAATTGCACACACACACACACACACACACACACACACACACACACACACACACACACACACACACACACACACACACACACACACACACACACACACACACACACACACACACACACACACACACACACACACACACACACACACACACTGGTGCTCCTTCCTGGCAGCAATACAGTTTTCAGAGGTGACTTTCAATGGGTTATGTGTATAGAAATTATTCTGTTCACATAAAAGCGTTGCTTCTATAGGCTTCCCACTGAGGCAGATATATGTAGCTTTAGAACATGTCTATTGATTAATTTTTCCCTGAACTTTTGACAAATCTCTTGCAAATCATTGCTACTTTTATGCAAGTCAATAGATATGTAGACTATTTGGAAATTCTTAGTGGAGTCCTCTGAATGTTGAATCAAAGATGTGGTTTATGAGATCATTTGAACCTTTGGGCATTTAATTAACTGACTTATTTTTCTACCAGGAATTCATAATTGAAAATAAAAGAGGTTATAGAAGACAGCCAACATATGTTTCGGTTTGTTTGTTTGTTCTTTTGTTTTTTGTTTTTGTTTTTGTTTATTTGGGATCCTATCGCATCCACACAGGAACAGGAAAATCAAGAAGGAATGCTTTTCTCCCAGCACTTCTTCAGATGAGAGTTGTCTACTACAAAGCAGGAAAGAGAACTGAGCTGGAAAAAAATATGAGTTAGTGAGGAGTTGAACTAGAGCAGATAAACTCATTTGAATAATGAAACTCAGCTCTTCTTTGCCTGTTTTTAGGGAAGCAATTTCTAAGCAACAGGCTTCCTATGCAAATAGCTCACTCACCCCTTCCCCCATGAGCGTGACTTCCTTATAGGAAAGGCCTTCCATGATGTCACACTGGGATTATCAGTCAAAGCAATGGCAAGAAATGATTTATTATTGAAATAGTAAAACTGAGGTATTAAGAGAAGCATGGGACCTCTGAGAGTAAACTTGGCTTTTCTCTCAGACATTTCGTTTTTCCCCCAGACGGACAGCATCTATTTCTGTAGCTCTATTAAGGAAGTGATAATCAGGTTCTACTCCAAATATCACTGTTTTTACATTAGGGGGAAGTTAAAAATAGAATCATGGGAATTGAAAGGACTTCCAGGGTTTTTGTTTTTCAGACATTCCCCTATTTCACAGTGGCCCTTCCTGAACCCGTAGCCAACTGCATCCTGTTTGCCAGGACCCATAGGAAGGGACATCCCACAGTCTAATTCAGAGGCCAACATTGTCCATATCAGGGAACTGTTCCCTAGTCTGTGCCAATGCATTCAGTCTAAGTCTGTGCTTTCTCTACCTCAGCAGCACCATGTGAGAGTTAGTAAATTAATCTCAAATCATAAAGTCTTAGCATAAAAAGAGACCTTCAAGTGTCATCTAAAACAGTGGTTTTAATAAAATAAAGGATTTATATTACTGACCCTAAGCACATAGGAAAGAAAGTTTTTTGTGAGCGAGGGCAAGAAATGATAAAAATTCATGGAGTGGTCAGAGAATGGACTTCTTTAGACATGTGGTCACCTATACCAGGCTGAGTCCTGGCACTTGGATAGCTGCTCATCCGATCAATTGGGCAGCTTGTTAAAACTACATAATGCACAAATTTATTTTGAATTTTTGGTCAAAAAAATCACTGAATATTTTTTCACAAAAAGTTTGGTGTTTTGAAAACTTCTGCTGTTGCTCAATACATTCTTTCCTCTGCTGTCTTCACAGTGCCTTTGTCCAGAAAATATACCGGCCACCATGTTAGACTTGAGCACATGCACAATTGCCAGTAAGGATCACTCATGTCAGACTCGGACATGTACAGTAATTAGTTAAAAGTGTAGATTGCTAGGCACTCCTTTTCTTACCCTAGATCCTGATTCATTAGATCTGTAGTGCTAAAGTGCTCCCCTGATTTCAGAATCAGTGCTGAACTAGCACCCCTATCTCAGCCAATGTTGCAAGACTTCCTGCATGTCTAGCCTGGCTCTGCTTAAATGCCTCTAGTGATGGGAGGGCTGGGGATGGGGAGATCCATTATTCAATGAAACAAACCATCTCTTTTTCAAGCAATTTTAATTATTATAAAATTCTTCCATGTACTAAATTGAAATCTACCTCTCCTTGACTCTTATTCATTGGTTTCAGTTCTACATTTAGAACAACAGATAGTAAATGTGTTAAGTCTTTAATAGATTGTTTAAATATCTGCTGATCAGTTGTAATAGTTTCTCTCTCCTTTTTAGAACAAAACAGAACCAAACAAACCATGAGTCTCTGAAATCCAGGAAAAGTGCCTGGAGCACTCAACCAGGATTTTAAACCCCCACACACTAACCCA
>PVKE010050168.1:0-11029 GCA_004027555.1 Craseonycteris thonglongyai | reverse complement strand
CGGGACTGAGGATCGAATCCCAGCTCTGGCCCATACAAATCTATATGCTCAACTGGGGTGTGCTTCCCACGCTGGAGGCCACCAGCCCAGTTCCTGCCCTGTGCAGCCCTGCCCACCTGTTTGGAATGAAACCATGTCAAAAACTGATGACGTACAACTATGGAGACTGCTCTGGGCCCTCCCCCTTCTCTCTGTCTCTGTAAAAAAAAAAAACAACAATAAAATAACTCTTAAAAAAAAAACTTATAGGGGAAGCTGGGATGGCTCAGTGGGTTAAGTGCTCACTTTGCAGCGCCGTGGACCGGGGATCGAATCCTGGCCCTGGCCCTGGCCCGTGCGGAACCATATGCTGAACTGGGAGCTCCCCCAGTTTAGTTCTCTCTCTGTCTCTGTATCTCTCTCTCTCTCTGTCAAAAATAAAAATTAATTAAAAAAAATTTTTAAAAAAACAAACAAAAAAAACTTATATTGTCTACGGTACTCACATTTGTCATTTTGTTTAACAAATATTTATGAAGTAGCAACCATGTGTTCATCATTAACCTGGACACTCAGCATATAGCAGCAAGGATAAAAATTCCTACTTTGAAAAAGCTTGTAGTCTGACACAAAAATGAACAAAAAAGTAAACAAGTTTAGATAAATGTTATTTAAAAAAAGAAGACTGACCTGGGTAAAATTGCTTTGAATCTTTCAGAAACAACCTCTGCGAGAAGATGACATTTAAATTGATGCCAGAGGATGAAAACCATGAGCCATAAGTAGGGCTTGGGGAAGCACAGTTAAGGAGAGGGAACAGAAAGTGCAAAGGCCCTGGGCCCAAATAAAAGTTTGATGTGTTTAAAGCCAGAAAAAGGGTCCATTTATCTGGAAAAGGCTGGACTAGGAGATAGTCATGAATATTGAAAATTATTTTTGGTTGAGTAGTGAACCTATTGCTCAGAGGACTTTCAGAGACCTCTCAGCCAATCACGGGGTGGGTTGAAGATGCACGCTTCACATCACTCTGTCTTCAGATCGGTTATCAATTTTGGAGGTCAATAAGTACTGTGTGAAGGTGTTTATTGTTCTTTGAGCTTCTCCTGAATGGCAAGTTGTTCCCCAATTTCCCATTTCCAGTCATGCTCATGAATTTTTAATTCACACTCAGAGTATAGAAGAGATTACTAAGGCAGATGTTCTGCACCTGGTGATGTGATATGGGGCTGAGGGATACACAGAAGGAGAAGGAACGCTTGGAAAACAATTCAACACAGTATTCAGGATCAAATGTGCATACTGTATGAAGAGTTCCTGGAGATGATTTGGCTCCTCCATGAGGCTCCAATTAGGAGACTGTCAGTATTGGGGTCTGCATGAGCCCCTAATAGGTCGAAGACTGGGCAATTATCCACACTCCTTCATGTCATTATTTCAGACAACCTAGAACTCACCCTCTGGAAACAAAGCACAGTTGATGTACAAAGGCAGAACACATTTTCTCTCTATAACTGATAAATTCTACTCATGGAAGACTAGACCTTCAACCCTCAAAACCCCTTTAAAGAAACAAACAAAAAAAAGTATGAAGTAAATACCCTTTGTTAATAATATACAAGCTAGATCCTGCTCACTGACTTCTTCACTAGAAGGAGAAATGAGAATTCGATGGGCAGTTTCTGTCCAGTTGTGCAGATTTCTGAGCCATTCACATGGAGAGATGTCACTGTTAGTCTCCATTTCTGCATTACGATTGCCTGTTCCATGTCTCAAGTCACAATTAGGACATTTTATTAAATACTTTGTTTCTAATATGCTCCTGCCTACCTTCTTCTCCTCTACAAGGCTGCAGATAGGAAACAAGAAAGCCAAGTTTTACTTGGGGAACAACTGTTGCTCACCACCTATGAGTGTCACATGGACTTGGAGAATGCAGCCCATCAGCATTCTGAAGACAGACCTCGCTCGCCTTCTTGCTAAAGAAATTTCATTTCAGACAAAGCTAGTGACCAGCTCTAGAGAGGAAAAAATAGTTCAAAGTTCACCCCCACTTTTCTCACCATTACAACATATTCCTCTCAAAATCTATTTTAATTTCAGACCCTGAGTAGAGATCCAATAAATAGATATTTTTTTCTCTCTTTCTCTTCTCAGAAAAATTGAAAACAACTTTAAAAAAGCAAAAAATATATAAAAAGGAAAAAAAAAACTTGTTTATCTTATCTGGTGACACTCTCTTATTTTCAACACACTCTAATTGGTTTTTTTGCCCCAAGTACTCTTTAAAGTCACTAATAACCATGTCCCTACTCAAGAAAAAAAAAAAAAAAAGTTTAATTCTCTATCATCTAGCTTAACTTCTCAACATCACCACGGATCTAAATGTACTCTGCTCCACTCATTTAGTTTTCCTCCTTTCTCAAAAGCCATTCCTTCTCACTCTCCCTTGCTGGGACTCAATCGTTTGTTAATCCTCCAAAACCTGAAATGTCCTGGAGCTGTGTCCTCAAACCTCATCTCTTCTTTATTTACACACCTCCTTTGGTTAATATCCTTCTCCCTGAGCTTCAATACCATTTTGACACTGATGACTCCTAAATGCTAGCTCCTGTCCTCAAAATGTTAGTCTCATCTCTATTTACTTAACATACTCATTTGTACATTGAGTCAAACTTTATAACACTGCTGCTAAACAGTTTATCCTTCCCCACCAACTTTGTTCCTTACCACCCACCAAAGCCTTCTTCCTCTCAGTAAAGGGCACCAAAGTTCATGCAACCCTTTTGGTCAAAGCTAGGGAACAACCTCAGTTTCTCCTTTCTTTCCATTTTATAATGCTACCAGCCCTATATGCTAAATATATATCATATGATCATCATACTTGTATAGACACACACAGTTTTCATCATGTATCTGACCTATTATACGTGTACATATATATGTATTTTTCACCGATTCTCCTGCTACAACCTTAGGCCAAGCCACCACCATCTCTCTCCTAGATCCCTGCACAGCTTTCCAACTAAACTTCCTGCCCCCAAGTTATTGATCTAACAACTGCTAAAGAGAATTTTCTGCACCTCAAACAGATCTCACCACTCCCCTCCTCCCCGTTATAACTATTCCACGTTTTTCCCCTGTAATTGAGCCAGTCTCTCTCTCCACTCACATCGCAAGAGTGCTTCACTGGTCTACAGTCACACAGGGCATCTCCTGTGTTTTGGGGGCACCATGTTCATTCCTGGCTCGGCATTTAGCGCTTATGCCCTTCTCTTTGGGATGCATATCTCCCATATTCTCACGTAGCTCTGCTCTCTCATTTTTCAGTTTATGACTATACTTATTATGATTATTGCATAATAAAACAGTAAGAATTATTGTGTACGTATGCATGACTTATATAAATCATTAAATACTTTTATAGTTTATTATACCTATTGTACAGTAAATACACTTTAAACTTATTTTTCCTTCATCTCCTCTTGCTAGAAGAATGCTCCCTGAGAGCAGGGCTGTGTTATTAATTCACTGATGAATCCTTTCAGCCTAGATAAGGTCCTGGAGCATAGAAGGTACTTAATATTCTGTTTAGAATGAACGAACTCAAACATTGTACCCCTCATAGATCAAAAGCAACACAGATACCCATTATCTATGTGGCATATTTTACCATGTATAATACGTACTCTTTGGCCCAAATTTGTGAGGAAAAAATAAGGATGTACTTTATACATGGGTAGTACTAATTCTGTATCTGTATAAATGTTTTTTTAATTTTTTTACTTATGCTTATGAGTTAAAAGTGTAACTCTAGAAGTCAATAATGATATCTTTATTCAAAAATAAAAATTTGATTTTTTCCCTGAAAGTTTGGGCCAACAGCATGGGTGTGCATTATACACAGGAGTGAATTAGACACAGCAAGATATGGTAATATCCTTTAAAGTATTTATCAAGATCTGAAATTGCCTATTTGTTTGGTTTTATTTATTTGTTTATCTGTTTATTTGTTCCCTGTATCCCCCACTAGAATCTAAGTCCTTTGAAAGGAGAGATCTTTGCTTGTCTTTTTCATTGCTGAGTCCCTATTACTGAGAACAGTGCTTGGTGTATAGTATCTGCTCAGTAGATATTTCTGATCTGATGGGTCTTGATGTTCTGACACAAGTAACAGAAGCTGACATGTTTGTTGTGGGCTGCTTCAGCTAGTCCAAGGCTGGAGTCCTCTCCCCACAAAAGTGCACTGCTACTTGATTCTGACATGTACATGACAATGCATACACTATAGACTATATCCTATATGACTGGTGTGGTATATAGTATACTGTGATGTATACACTACATAATATATTCTATGAGGTAGGCATTAGCTGAGAGCCTCTCTACCTAGGACCAATCCCAGGACACATTGTGAAAATGGTTTCAGTTGTCATTAGCATTTCCCTTTTAACTCTGCACTAGTCTCTTAACCCCAGTTCCCAGGTTCATCGTGTCTGTTAACTCACTGGCTAGGGCAGTAGCTCATAGACACTAATTCTGTTCTTTGTCCCTCACATCCTCTCTTATTTATTTATATTTTTTTAATTAAATGTTTTGCAGTAATATTGGTTAGTAAAATTACATGCATTTCAGATGTACAATTCTATAATACATCATCTATGTGTTTCATAGTGAGCTCACCAGCCTGTATCCTCTCGTTTTTAATACTTACCTATTTGAGTCCTTATTTCTACTCATATTGCTTTTTTTTTCTGTGAGTAATGGCATGATTAAATCAGAAAAGAATATTTTGATGAATGCTCCAGCATCCCTGAGTGTAGATAATGCCCAGCCCATTTAAAGTATGTTTAAAACCACCTTGGAATAGTCAAGGTATTGACAGGGAGTAGAGTATTAATGCCCTGAGGTGGACACTAAGAGAGGCAGTTTGAGGAGGTATCATCACACTACTTATTTATAGTGTGTTCTGCATAAGAGCCTTTTCCTACATGTCTGTAACAACAAGTCAGATCCACTGTGAGGAAGCTAAGGGAGCTAGGTCAGCACTGAGAGCATCAGTTTGATCTCTCATGGCCTCATGCTAACGTTTGTTCTCTTTTTCCTTTCATATCAACTATTTGTGTAAAATGTCAGGTATTTGGCGTCCTACACATGGAACTACATCGAGCATTTCCCTAATTGATACCACTAAATGAGGAGCTATGACCCAGGAAGGGGAAAGCACCTGCCCATAACAACACACCTGTGGTGGTCAGCCAGAAGAGAGTCCAGAACCCCTTGTAGCCCAGAGCTCAACTCTCACCACCCTCTACATCTGGGGCATCAATGGATGTTGCTGAGATTTTAAGGAGAAAGTCCCCTGAAGTTCCTGATCTCAGAATAGTTACTGGGGATTGGAGTGGGTCAGCAAGTAAAGTATGGGTTAGGGATAATCAAGGTAATGACAGGAAATGAAGTATCAAAGCCAGAAGTGTGCAATAGGAAATACAGTTTGAGGATTTGTCATCACACTACTTACTTGATAAATGTTTGGTATGTAACCACCAGCTCACATCCCTGGTTAGAAAGGGGTCTGGACAAATTTAGACCTAATTCAGAATCTATGAGAATGGTCTCAATAGTTGCACATCATTAGTTGTGGATGTGGGGCTGCACAGGGCGAGAACCTTCACAGCCATTCCACAGTTACCAGTTTTGCTGCATTTCACCATATGGGTTTCCATAGGCCGGGGCCAGCGTTCAATCTCTAGACTTCGTTCACCATTGCAAGACAAGCCCCCAACCTGCTGAGCTATTCCAGCATCCTCAAGAAATTTTTCTTCACCATTCAACCCAAGATGGTCTTAGAGTTCTCTTGTATATTAGAAATCATCTGATTTATTTGTTTTCTTGTTATTAATAGTCTTATCCATTAGGAAGCCATCTCCATGAAATTTGGATCTTATGTGTTCCATTGGCCTCATTTTCCCAATCCTGGAATAGTGACAGGTGTTCCATAAATATTTGTTGAATCAACCAATGTGGAATTAATCAAAGTTACTGCAGAGGCTTTGGCACCGTGGAATCCTCAAGTAAATATTTTTTTGAATAAACAAACCTATTATTTGATCTTCCCAGACTTCTGTTTGAATCTGAGACGTCAAACATCTCTGCTCCAGAAAAAAAAAAAAATTTTTTTTTCTATATTTGGGACAGTTGACAGCCTAGATGACTATCCATCATTTATAACTCATTTGTTGTCCAGCCCAGATGATCACTTTATTTTACTCACCTCTCATAAAATGACAGAAAACTACTGAAAATGATTTATTTCTTTTGAATCCTGCTGACACAGACCCAGAGTGAAAAGGTACAAATGTTGCTCTCCCCAAGGGGAGCAATCCACACCCTAATTGCCACCGTATGGCTGACATTCTGATTCCCACGCACCGGAAATCTACTATCTTCAACGTTTTCACCTACCTAGGAACAGAGTGTGGTAATAACCCCAAGGAACACTGTTTCAACTCCAGCTGTGGTTCCAATTTCCACTTATAAGATTTAACCTGAAAATTATCAGTGACAACTGCTGGGGGAAAATGAATAGCTGATTTGGGAGGTGCAGTGAGAAAAGCTGGCTTAGCCTGGCAAAAGGGAAAGATGTACAAAGCACACCAGAATTAAGGCTGTCCTTGTGGAAACGAAATGTGATGTGTAGTAATTCCAGCTGTGAAGCCAGTGAACAGCCTACTAACAAATAAGTGGCTTGATGTGATTATAGATAAGACAAGCCAAATTAGAGAACATAATACACCATGAAAGCTGCATCTGGGAGCTTTGACTGATAGCTGGTAAGAGATCTAGGCAGCAGGAAGAGATGAAGACTGGACTCATACTTTAAATGAGAAAATCAAAGGAAATGGGATATGTAGAAGGACATCTATTTAATCAGGGTGCAGATATAGGGGATAATTATTCTCCAACTCTAAAATATTCAAGAAAAAGGCTAAGAATTATAAACATGTATAATGAAAAGTCAAAAAGTTTCAGCACCTATGCTACAGGAATTTCATTTATTTAATAAAAAATGTTAAATACCTAAGTTCCAGGCACTGTGCTAACCTGTAGAAGAACATTAAAGATGTCATCTCATTCCTCTAGGAGATTAACTTCTGGGGACACACAAGGCAGCTAAATAATTGAGGAGCAAACTATATAATGGGAATCAGCAAACTATATAATGGGAATCAGCATAAAAGCTATGCTCTTTGCATTGCAAGAACAAAAATCTCTTAATGCATAATTATTAATTGCTTTACATATTTTGTATCATTCAATCTTTCACACTATGCATTGCTGCCCCCACTGAACTCACAACAAAACTAAGGGCCTGAGACATTTAAGTGTATCACAAAGCTAGAGATTTTAAAAGCTGAGAATTGAATCCAGTGTTTGCTCTAAAACTTGTTTTTCCATTATGTCATAGTATTCTCTGGGTACTTAGCCAGAGCAATGCCTGGAAAATCGGTAAAGCATGTGAGCACTGCCTTTCTTGTGTCTTATGTCCCACAGAAGTGACTGCATTTTACCTTCTTAGATATAGGTGCCTGTTAAACCCCTCTTGGTAGAATGAGAAATTCATTCATAGTCTATCAGGGGTCTCCAAACTTTTCAGCCCGGGCCGCATTAACTATCAAACAGCAGTTTGGGGGCCGACTACACACTCGAGGTCCAAATAAAAAAGAATCAAAACATAGATGTTGTTTTTAATTATTTATTTAATATTATTTTATTCGGATAAAAAGGTCTCCACGGGCTGGATGAGAGGGCCTCGTGGGCCAGATGCGGCCCGCAGGCCGTAGTTTGGAGACCCCTGAATTATTGGGGGTAAAAAAATATGTTTTATTCTTCTCAAGCATATTTGAGTATCCATATGTGTTGCACTGTAACCTTAAAATAAAAACAAAAACAAAACAAAAACCTCCAAACAATCAGGTCAGGGATTCACAGAAAGGGAAGGAAGGAGTTATTTGAGGTAGGTAATGAAATCTCCTAAAAACTCTCCACGCAAGTTTCACAACAACAAAGGGATAAAGCAGAAAGGGTCCGCCATAGGAACAAGCTAGGATCCAGGGCTGCATAGCTCTCTGCTGCAAGAGAGGCGTGTCCTAATGGACCTGTCTCTAACAACACTCAGCTGTCTCAAGTCTATGGTCTGCAACAGTGTTTGCCAACCCAGAGGGCACTGATTGAGTGGGAGCTCAGAGGACATTTCTCTCAGCCTGGAGCCTGGCCACAACGCTAGGAGGCAGCAAAGTACCTGGGAAAGAAACTCTCTTTAATTAACTTTAGCTCTGGAAGTATTTATTACCTGGTGAACACATGTCACTCTGCAGCAATTGTGAGTATACTAGAGAACTAAAGATCAAAGCCTTACCATTTAAAGGTGTAACAATTGTAGCAAGGCTATAAGAGATGTAAATCCATAGTCATTAATGGTGTGGGAAGTGGTGGGACTGTTTGAGATTTGGTGACAATGGAGATATGTTTCAAGAAATAGATAAAGAGAAACTAAAGCAAGCTACTTAGTTATGAAAAGTTTTGTAGACGAGGTGGACTTTGAGGCAATTGCAAGAAGAGAAGGGGAAAGATCTGTGGTGGGGAACAAGAGTCTGAATTGGTAAATAGTCCTAGAACAGGGAGGTGAGGGGGCTGCCCTGCAAGAATATCACCTGACTCAAATGAGGTGCATCTACTTTAGAACAGCACAGGGCTGTGGGTTTACAGTCATTTAACTTGACTCACATAATAACTGCACTGAAAGGAGTACCTTGTTTATTCCTACTTTAAAGAGAATCTCAGAAATAGGCAACTTCTTTACTAGGCAAGAGTCAGAGCCAGAAATCAAAAGATTATTCACACAGTTCTTTATCCAAGTGTCCCCATATAGGTCAGATGTAAGTGAGAGAAGGTTTAGTTAATATTTTCTCTGACCTTAAGGAAAACAACTTGTCTGTGGATGACACAGACCATTTAATCAGGGATTCTTTGTGAAAATACAACTGAGTCAGCCAGGATCTGGGTTTATGGAAGACCTTGTTTGGTATTCATAGTGAGTCTTGAGAAGTAAACAGATGGCAAACCACAGACTGGGAAAAAATAATTGTGAAAAGTATGTGTAATAAATGTCTGTTCTTCAAAATATAGAAACAATTCTTAAAATACAACAATAGGAAAACAACCAGATTAAAGAATGGTCCAAGGCCCTCACAGATATCTTGAGAGATACAGATGGCAAATAAGTACATAAAAATATTCTCTATATTATATGTCAGCAGGAAACTGTAAATCAAAACAACAAGATAGCACTATATACCCATTATAATGGCTAAAATCTGGAATCTTGAAAACGCCAAAGATTGACTAGGATGTGTTGCAATAGGAATTCTCCATCCATTGCTGGTGAGTCTTTGTACAGCCACATTGTAAGACAGTTTAATGGCTTCTACAAAACTAAACATACTCTTGCCGCATCATCTAGCTATCCTGCTCTTTAGTATTTACCCAAATGAGTCAAGTCATGACAATAGCTGTGCTCCCCTAAAGAGGTGACATCATTTCTGTAAGGGTCCACTTTACCATTTTCTATAGCAACAGCTTAGGTAACTTTAGCATTCTGCTGACCACACACACACACACACACACACACACACACTGAGAAAGGTGTATCACTACTGTGGGGAACAGTCAGACAATCTATAAAAGCTGCTATCTTTGTTATCTATGCATGTATGACTCATATACACGTATACATACACAAATATATATAATTCACACACACACACACACATACACACACACATACACACATCCTAGTGTTTTTCTGACTGAACTCTAACCCTGACTCATCCACAGAAAATCAGACAGCTAAGAAACTTTTCTATATATAGGTACAGAACCAGAGCTGGCTATAAAATGTGTGGGGCCCAATAAAATGTTCATCTATTATGCAAAAAGCAGAATAAACTCTTTCCTTTCTTCTGTGGTCTCTCTCTTACCCATCATGGTGTTATTTTTGTTTGTTATTAATATTTAATGTTCCCGTCCCTTAGGACATGGCACCTGGGGCCCAGCTCCATAAGTTAGCATGTCAGACATGTGTTTTTATTTATTTATTTATTTATTTACTTATTTATTTATTTATTTATTTATTTAAAGATTTAATTTTATTGTTTGAGAGAGGGAAGAGAGACAGAGAGAAGGAGCAAGGTCTGTGAGCAGTCTCCATAGTTGTACATCATTAGTTGTGACATGGTTTTATTCCACACGGGTATATGTGGGGCCAGGCAGAGCAGGAACCAAACCAAGGGGCCTCCAGATTGGGAGGCAAGAACCTTCACCAGTGAGCCATCTTGGCAACTACCAGTTGTGCTTCAGTTCACACATGGGTTGGCATGGGCCTTGGCTGGTAATCGAAACTCGTACCTTGCGATTGCCAGGCAAGTGCTCTATCACTGAGCCATCCCGGCATTCTCAGGGCACGTGCTTTCAATCCCAATCCTCTCCACACCTGCCTTCAGATCCCTGGAAAAGGCAGAAGACAGCAGCCATCACTGGGCAGGACAGAGGTGCCCAAGACAGAGAGAGGTGGAAAAGTGGCCAGAGGTGAGAAGGCAGTGAGCTGAGGCATGCTCCAGTGTCCCACTGGACATCCCTTACACAACACAGATGCAAAGATAAATTGATTGAGAATTTTAAATTGGGGATAATGGGATAGCTCAACAGGTTGAGCACTTGCCTTGTAACTGCGCGGTCTGAGGATCAAAGCCCAGCCCCAGTCAGTGCAAATCTATATGCTGAACTGCAGGGCAACTGGTAACCACCAGGATGTTGGTAGAAGTTATCACCTCCCATGTGGGAGGTTCCCAGTTTGGTTTCTTCCCCGTGTGACCCCATATCCACCTGTGTGGAATAAAACTATGTTGAAACTGATGTACAACTATGGAGACTGCTCTGGGCCCTCCCTCTTCTCTCTCTCTCTCTCTCCCACCTTCTCTCTCTCTCTCTCTCT
>PVKE010050167.1:0-11032 GCA_004027555.1 Craseonycteris thonglongyai | reverse complement strand
GGCCCCGGCCCGTGTGGACCCATATGCTGAACTGGGGAGTTCCCCCAGTTCAGTTCTCTCTCTGTCTCTGTATCTCTCTCTCTCTGTCTCTGTATCTCTCTCTCTGTAAAAATCAATAAAAATGTATATTAAGAAAATAAATAAATGACCTTTAATATGGGTAAAATATTTGAGATAAAGACAGCAAGTAACAGACAGAGGATTAATTTATCAAACAGAAATAAATATGTAGATGATGTCACAGTCTGGGCCTGATGGATTATTGCAACATAAAAGGCCCCTATGGAGTTTTCTGAAGAACTATGTACTATAGTTATTCCAATAGTGCCAGAGGATTTTTGTGGGCATTAAAGTCAAAGCAACTGCAGCCTATTTTTTTCCAAGTCATTCTTATGCCATCCAATGTAACTAATTTTAGTGAAGTGATCACCTACTGTGTTGCTACGAGCTATGCTCTTTTTTTTAATGAACATGACTGAATAGTTTAAATTCACATAAAATAACTCAAGAAAAAAAGCCAGACCAAACATTTCTAACCCATTCCCACGGCACTTAACACAAAGGGGCAATATTATTGCTCAAATTAACATAGTACATAAAATTTATTTGGGTTTTTTGTGACATCTGTGATATTATTAGAAGTACATGTTAATTATTAAATCAGACACACATGTAACTTATGATATAAGTCAACTGAGCAAATTCTAAAAAATCTCCTCAGTTAAATTAGAAATGTCAACGATTTGTTGAAATAAAAACATTATACTAAAAATATATTAGAGTACATTAAGTCCAGTAAAAAAATCTGTTCACGCCCTTTATTCTTTCTACCACATCTCCTCTCCCCTTACTCTTTGCTAATTGCTGAACTGTTTTTCTGTGTCTATGATTTCTTGTTTGTTTGTCTTATTCTTTCGCAACTTTCAGTTTCACATTTCACATATGAGAGAAATTATATACTTTTCAACATTTTCTGTCTGACTTATTTTGTTTAGCACAATAATTTCAAGATTTATTCATGTGGATGTAAATGGCAGTATTTTATTCTTCCTTATGGCTGAGTAATATAAAATTGTATATACATATCGCATCTTCTTTATCCAATTACCTATCAAAGGACACTGTGGTTGTACTTATCTTCTGTCACCAAAAGTAGTACTGCAATAAACATGGCAGTACATATATCTTTACAGATAAATGTTTTCAGATTTGTTTGGAAGATAACCAGAAAAAGAATTGCTGGGTCATGATCTAGTCTTAAAATTTTGAGGAACATGCCTACTATTTTTCATGGTGACGGTACCAATTTGCATTCCCTCCAGGAGTGAATGAGGATTTCTTATTTTCCACAGGTTCTTCAACACTTTTTATTATTTGATTTGTTGATAATACCATTTTAACAGGTGTGAGGTAGTATCTCATTGTACTTATTGTTTGTATTTTCTTAATAGCTAGTAAAGTTGTGTTCTCCTTTGTGTATTTGTTGGTTGTTTTTATGTCTTTCAAAAAGAAGTATCTGTTTAAGTCCTCTGCCCATTTTAAAATTAAACTGTTTTCTTGCTGAGCTGTATGAGTTTATTATTTTATTTGGATATTAGCCACTGATCAGAGGTGTTGTTTGCAAATATTTTCTCCCATTCTGTTGGTTGACTCTTTGATTTGCTGATGGTTTCTTTCACTATGCAGAAGCTTTACAGTTGGATATGATCCCAATTATTAATTTTGCCTTTTCCTTCCTTTACTTTTGAGATCACATTTATAGAATTATCTCTGAACCCAAGGTCCCTAATTTTAGTACCTACAATTTTTTTTCCTATGCAATTTATAGTCTCTGTTCTTATGTTTAGGTTTTTTAGTTTAATTAATTTTAAGTTAATTTTAGTATATGATGACGAAAAGAAGACTAGTTTCATTCCTTTTCACTTAGCTTACCAATTTTTCAGCATTATTTATTGAAAAAGCTTTCTTTTCTCCACTGTATGTTTTTTACTTTGTCAAAAATTATCTATCTGTCATCTATCTATCTATCTATCTATCATCTATTTACATTTATTTATTTTAGGGTTTTCAATTAATTTCCATTGGTCTCTGTGTTTGTTTTTCAGCAAATACCATGCTGTTTTTATTACTGTCACTTTATATAATAGTTTTAAGTCTCAAAGTGTGATATCACCAGCTTTGTTTGTTTGTTTAAATTTATTTGGCTATTTAGCTAAATAAATTTATTTGGCTATTTATTTGTTGATAAATAAATAAAATCCTGATAATTTTTTATTCTATTTCTTTAAAGAGTTCCATTGAAATTATAAGCATTGCATTAAATTTATATATGGTTTGAGTAATATGGTCATTTTAACTATGCTGATTTTTTCAATCTATGAACCTGGAACATCTTTCTATCGCTTTGTGTCTTATTCAATTTTATTAATAATTTCTCATAGTTTTAAGTACATAGATCTTTCATATCCTTTGTTAAGTTTATAAGGTGTGATCAAAAAACACAGTGATGGTGAATGGTGATGCTGAGTGCCATCTCACAGAAAGGCAGAAATTTTTGTTATGAGAAGAAGTGCATTGAACCTTAGTAACAGAGTATAACAAGTTTCATTTTTTTTTTTTTTTTTGGTGCAGTCAATCTGTTGTGAGCTATGGCTGAAAGAAGGTGTGTTTTAAAGTGTGCTGTAAATCAGGGATCCTCAACCCCAGGTCACAAACTGGGTACTGGTCTGTCGCCTGTTAAAAACCAGGCCTCACAGCAGGTGAGTGGTGGGTGAGTGAGCAAATCTTCATCTGTAATTACAGCCTCTCCCCATTATTCACAAAACCACCTGAGCTCTACCTCCTGCCAGATCAGTGGTGCCATTAGATTATCATAGGAGTGTCAACTCTACCATGACCTGTGCAAATAAAAACCCTCCCCCACAGTTCAGTGAAAAATTTACTTTCAGAAAACCAGTCCCTGGTGCCAAAAAGTTTGGTGACTGCTGCCATAGTGAATTGTAAAAAAGGAAAAACAAAACAAAACATGGATTCCCTGTCAAATAAAAACAGTACACCTTGTCTTTATCCATGTTATTTATCAGATCTTGCACCATGAGATTCCTGGCTTTTCCCTAAAGTAAAAATGACCATAAAAGATTAAAAAAAAATTATTAATTCATGACATCAAGGCACCCATGACAGCACAACTGAAAACACTAAGAAAAAGGAATTAGGAGAAGATGGCAGATGAAGTAGACACTATCTGCAGATTCCCTGGATCACATCAAGCTTGCAGATATATAGGAAAATAGTTAACTTCAGGAAGTACTGGAAAACTGTGTGAACTTAACCCTGACAGCTGAGCAAAAAAGAAAAACTTCACCAAGGTGGGTAGGAAGAGAAGAGATGTGAAACAGGGTTACGCCCAAATCACAGAACATGAAAGATTTCTGGGAGGAGCACCTTGGAGACAGAGGCTACCACAGAAGAGTGAGGGGTACTAGCCCCTCACTGTACATTTCAGCCCAGGGAACTGTGTGCAGGAGAGAAAAAAATCAAATTACATCTGACAAGAAAACTCAGAAAGATTTCCGTCTATATCAGTGGGAGAGAAGTCACCTGGGAATCCAGAAGCTTTCCTGAGGGGTGTGCACCCAAACTCAACTGATTTTCACTCACTGGGTGTTTAGTGAAAGGTTGTCAACTTTGGAGGCACCAGAGACATAAGGAGAAGGGGTGAGCCATGGACCTTTCAGGAGTGACCTTTCTAGGTAAAGGTCAAAGGAGCCCATTGTTTTAGCGCTGAGTTTACTTCAGGTATAACACACAGGAAGAAACTATTTTTTTCTAGGTTAAACCCTCCCCAAAGGGCCATTTTGGTAACTGCACTGGTCTAACATAATCTGTACGTACTAACTGCACCCTCTAAAATCCCACCCAACACAGCTTAAACTACATATCCCAGGTGGCTCTGGGCTGCCGAGTGCCCAGACACCACACTTCTAGTTACAAAACCAACCAGTGCAGGCAGAAAGAATCTGCAAGCAGGAAGGAGAAGAGGGAAGACCTCTGAAAAAGTGTTCCCAACTAAGCTTTTTGTTGCCTCCCCCCTCACAGTAGTACACCCTAGGATGCTGAATGAGTCCTGCATTACTAGTAAGAGAAGCTTTTTGTTGTTGTTGTTTTGTTTTGTTTTTCATTTCTAAGGTTCTTTATTATTTTCATTTACTTTTTTATTGTTAAATATATTGGGGTGATACAGACTGAAAATAATTACATTGGTTCCAGGTGTACAATTCCACATTACATTGTCTATACATTGCATTATGTGCTCACCACCCAGAACCAGCTCACTTTTCATCACCATATATTTGATGTCCCCTCCCTATTCCCCCCCCCAATCTCTCCCAGCCACATTTCTCCTTACCCTCAGGTAACCACTAAACTATTGAGTGTGTCCATGAGTTTTTGTTACTTTCAGTTTTATATTTCATCCATGAGTGAAATTTTTAATTCTATGTAGAAAAAGCTCTTTGTGGCTCACAGAAGAGAGTCCACTGCTGCTCTGTTGCTTTTCTCACACAGCTAAAAATGAGATACTAGTGAAAGAGTGCTGGGTATTTATTTACTTTAGTTTTTTGCTTCTTAAAATATTTTTTTCCTTTTTATTACTCATTCTTAAATTTTATACATTTTGGTATTTTTATTTTATTTTATTTATACTTTAATGTATTTTTATTAATATTATCATTCTCTCTGTTGTTTTCTTCTTCTTTTTTCAAAGTGTGTCTAGGCACACTAGAGATTTGCATGGTTCAGTTGGCTGATCATTGGGCCCCACCCAAGTAGCGGAGCAAGACATCCTTACAGACTTTTGTAAAAGCAGCTTCCTGTGAAACTCAGAGAGCTTTCTGTGCCACTCAGAGAGCTTTCTGTGCCATTCTGCTACTCCTCAAGGGCAACTAAAAGTGAGCTGAAAGTGAAAGATTATGGAGCTCACAGCAACAGAGAGGATAGAAGAGAAAAAAAATTATTCTTCTTTTTAATTCTACTTTTGTTTATTTCTCTTCCTTTCTCTCCTTCTACCACAGAGTTTACATTGGATTTTTTTAATCACTGTATTTTATTATATTTTTCTTCGTCTTTTCTTCTTTTAACACTTTTTCATGATTTCTCATATATATTTCAGTTTTTAAATGTTATGTTTCAATTTTAAATATTTTGTATATATTTTTCATTTATTAGATTTTTACTTTACTGTTAATGTTTATTTTCATTTTCATTTTACTATTATTAATATTTTTCTTATTTTCTTTCTAAGTACACACAGGCAATCTGAAGTGTTATTCTGCCCACATAGGTGAACTCTGGGTAGCTGAGCAATCAACCCTGCCCTACTAGTGGGGGGAAGACTTTATTTTGGTCTTTTGCAGAAACCGTTGTCTGAGGCTGCCTGAGGAACTCTCAGTGCTGCTCTGCTGTCCCCATTCACTCACAGGGCAGCTAACAGTGTGTGGCAAATGGCAGATCTCAGGGCTCTTAGAAAAAAAATTGTATATTTGTTTGTTTTTTAAATTTTTTGTTTGTGTGTTTATTTATTTTCTTTTTCTTTTTCAGAGTGACAGACTCCCTTGAAATTTTCCATGTTAACACTGAAGCACCCTAGGTGGCTGAGTGATCAAACCCACTCTACTAATGGGGAAAACCTGCTTGCAGATTTTAACAGAAGCAGCTGTCAGTGGTAGACCAGGGAACTTTCTGTGATGCTCTGCCATTCACCCCAGTCAGTTAATGGTGTGCTGAGAGTGGCATACTGTTCAACCACGACTGACGTATACACACAACACAATTAAGGGACATTTCTAGATACATGCACAGGAGATCAGAGAGTTTGTACCATAGAATCAGAGAGGATACATACGGCTCCAAACAAAAACTTAGAGCCATAAAAGATATACCTACCACACAGAAACAAACACAAAGAGAAAACTAAAATGAGGAAACAGAGTAATATGTCCCAAATAAAGGAAAAAAGAATGCTTCAGCGATTGAGCTAAATCAAATGAGGCAATCAGCCTACCACAGCAAGAGTTTAGAATACAGGTTATAAGAATGCTTAAGGAACTTAGTGAAAACTTCAACAAAGGAGGTAGAAACCATGAAAACAACCAGTCAGAAATGAGGAATACAATAACTGAAATGAAGACTACATTAGAAGGAATGAACAGCAGGTTAGAAGCAGGAAATTAAACCAGTGATCTGGAAGACAATGTAGCAGAAAATGCCTAACTGGAATAGCAATATGAAAAAAAGAATTTTAAAGAATGAAGAAAGCCTGAGAGACCTCTGTGACAACACAGAGCATAACAACACTTAGGTCATAGGAATACTAGAAGGAGAAGAGAGTGAGCAAGAGATTGAGAAGCTATTTAAAGAAATAATGACTAAAACCTTTCCTAATATGTCAAAAGAGGTAGACACACAAGCTCAGAAAGTGCAGAATCCCAATTAAGATGAACCCAAACAGTACCACACCAAGACATGTCATAATTTAAAGGGCAAAGGTTAAAGACAAAGAGAGAATCCTAATAACAGCAAGATAAAAAACAAAAATACAACTTACTCAAGGGAGTTCCCAGAAGACTATCAACAGATTACTGAAAAGAAACTATGCAAACCAGATGGTGTAGGAGAAAATGTTCAAATTAATAAAAAACAAAAACCTACAACTAGGACTACTTTACACAGTAAGGCAAGTAAAAAAATTGAAGGAGAGATCAAGATCTTCCCAGATAAGAAAAAGCTAAAATAATTCATTGCCACCAGGCCAGTATTATAAGAAATACTATAAGCACTTTAAGCAGAAATAAAAAAGAAAGAGAAAGCAATGAAACAACAGGAAAAAAAACCCATGAATAATAACATGGTGATGAGTATGTACCTATCAATACTAACTTTAAATATAAAAACTGAATGCTCCAATCAAAAGATATAGAGTAGCTGAATGAATAACAAAGCAAGACATAGGTATATGCTACATACAAGAGACTCACCTGAGAATGAAAGATGCACATAGACTGGAAATAAAGAAATGAAAACTTTAGATACTTGTTTGGCCATGGTGTAGCTGCATGGATATGCGTCAAGGAGCTGTGAGAATCCAGAAGGACATCTTCTTACCTCATAAGGGTACAGCTGGGGATATTTTACACCTTCCCCTGCAGAAAGTTATTTGGCTCTGGATAAACTGAAAGATTCATACTGTCAACTTCTAGACTTGTGACTAAGAACCATGTTTTCTGCCACTATCAGGAAGAGAAGGATCACATACAGGAGACGTCATCAAGATGGCAGTGTGAGAGGAGCTCTTGAAACCTTTCATGGAAAGACAACAATTTAAACAACTAAAATCCAACCAGAGAATCCCTAAGGAACACATAGCCTTGGCTGAGTGGCCCACTCATCATGAGAAAATATGTAAAGCCAGAAAAAGGGAGGTGAGTGAGATAGAAAGAAAGGGAGAAGTGCAGAAACAGGCTGTGGAGAGCAACCCAGAGACCTACTGAGTGACTGTCCCAGAGGCTGACCCGGATACCAGCAGAGGAGAGACTGACTGAGGTGGAAGCGTGGGAGTGCGGGTTGGGGTGCAGAGCAACATTGGGTGGGTGTGAGGACTAGAACAGGCAAAGGTGGTGGTGCAGGCAGCCATAACGTGGGGTGGACAGAAAAGGCAGGTGTGGCTGGCTGTGGTGAGAATTCCCTGTGGGAGTGCAGGGGGAGCAGCCATGGCATGTTAAGAGTGGCCATAGTGTGGTGCAGGAGGGCAGAGTGAGGCACCAGCAGTAGCCAGAAATTGGCGTGGATGACCTGAATGAAGATTAAGCTGATGGCACATGGGTTGGGTGGCTGGAGCTGGGGACCCGTGGAGCATAAGACTTGCACTGGAGTCAGAGATGGTCATTCAGGTGGCTGGACTGCTGGTAGTGGGAATGTGTTGGTTGCTAAAGTGCAGAGTGGCCCTCAATAGAGGTGGAGCCCCAACTGGTGCACTGTGTGGTCTTGGACATGGAGCCTGGCTGCTTTCCCTTGCTATCTCCTAGGGCTTGACCCACCAGCCTCACCCAGAGCTTGCCTTCAGTGAGCTGCTGCTGGGAAGCCATTACCCTGTGACACAAGTGCTATTTGAAACAAACCCTGCCCCCACTCCCCCCAATAAAGCCGGCAGTGGGAAGCCACCATTACCCTGTTAAGGAAAGAGATCTGCACCTTTTGCAACAAGCCCAGCCACCACCTATCCCACTGAAGCCAGCAGAGGGATCTAGGTGTTGCAGTTTCTGACTGCAGTGGGATCTTGGATACATAGAATAATATTGCCCACCATACCTTCCCATAGACTAGGCATACAGAGACCAAGGCAACCGAGTCAAAGAGAAGCTCACTTTCTAGGAAGTCTCCCACTGTGATAAAATCAAATAAACCACAGAAAATATTATTAGACACTGCAGTAATACCAGCTAGGGAGTAAAACAGATTTCTTCATATCTACCAAGGAGAAAGTCCTAATTTCTAGGAAAAGAAAAGCTTCAACAGCAAAAAACACTCTTGTGAACAAAGGTGTTCAGAAAGGAGAAAAATCTCCAGAAAAGGAAGTTGAAGATATGGAAAAATATGAGCTAACTTAAAGAGAATTCAATTCTGCAATTCTGAAAACACTCAAAGAGCTCAAAGAAAACTGGCAGAGTACAAAGAAGGAGCTAAGTGATCTCAGAAAGGAAATGGAATCAATAAAAAGAAGCAAATAGAAATTCTGGAAATAAAAACACAATAAAAGAAATAAAAAACAAAATAGCTAGCATAGGAAGTAGAGCTGACCAGATGGCAGAAAGAATCAATAAAATCAAAGACAGACATTTAGAAATTTCACAGAAGGAAGAAGAGAGAGACCTAAAAGCTAAAAGAAATGAAACATAACTACAAGAATTAGATGAATCCATTAGAAAGAATAATATAAAAATAATAGGTATTGCAGAGGAAGCACAAGGTGAGATGGGCACAGAGAATTTACTCAAATAGTAGATAAGAACTTCCCAAATCAATGACAAGAACTGGAACCAAAAACCCAAGAAGAGAATGGGACCGCTAGCTACTTGAATTTTAGCAGACCCTTTCCAATGCACATTATACTGAAGATATAAATGGTCAAAGACAAAGACAGAATCCTCAAGGCAGTCAGAAAAAAGAACACCATCAACTATAAAGGAAAGCCCATCAGACTATCATCAGATTTCTCAACAGACACTCTACAAGTGAGAAGTGAATGGAACAAAGTATTCAAAATATTAAAGGAGAAAAATTAACAGCCAGGAATCCTGTACCCAGAAAAGTTATCCTTTAGATATGAAGGAGAAACGAAGACCTTTTCAGATATACAGAAAGTGAAAGCATTCTCTAGCACAAGGCCAGCAATTCAAGAAATACTGAGGAGAGGAGAAAAGATGATGGCATGAGAGGAAAACCCTGATAACTGCCTGGAAAAGGACTTATGAGCAAAGAGGAACACACAGGGGGAAACTCTGAGAAGCACCCTCAACTGAGAGAACCACAAAACGCAGAACAACACCCAAAGGTTAGAGGAAAAAGGGGAGAGTGGGAGATGGAAGGGGAAGCAGCATTTCGAGGACAGGGACGCAAAGTGCGGCACGGGGCTGGCAAAAACAAAGGGGGATTGGGGGACTACAGTCACAGTGAAGCTAGATTGAGGGCGGGCTAGAAGCCGAGACCTAAGGAGCATGGAAGTCCCACAAGACTATGGACAATTTAACATCCGAACTCAAGGGACAGCATGCGGTGTCCTAATCAGATCACGAAGCTTAAAGTGGAAGAGGGACTGTGGAGCAGGGCAGCTGCACTTCCAGGCAGGCAGGGTGAGAGCAGGTAATCAGCCCACAACAGATCGACACCCCAGATTTACGGAGGAGATTGTGAGGGAGCACCTTTTGAAAACAGGGCTCTTAGAGTGAGGGCAGCAGCTGCATTAGACATGCTTAGAGTGAATCTGGCGGTCTCAACAGAGCTTCAAGCCTAGAGCGGCTGCCGACCGAGCTGCAGCCTGTGCGCCCAGGGCTTTCGGTGCCCCAGTTACCAGGCAGTCGCAGTGCTGAGACCCACGCACATGAGACCGGCTCTCAGCACCCCGCCCACAAGGCCGCTGGGGCATCACCGCCCACACGCACAAACAGGCTTTCAGCACCCCGCCTACCAGGCCGCCCTGGTGTCACCACCCACGCACTCAATTGGGCTGCCGATCGGACCACCCTGGAGCCACCGCCAACGCTCGTGACCAGGCTGTCAACCAGACTGCCACCGAGCCTAGGCAGGTGTACATGATTGGGTTTTGGGTACGCCGCTGACCAAGCCGCAGCTGCACCACCCCCATGCCCCAACTGGGCTTCTGCCAAGCCCTGACTCACCTGCGCTGCAGCCTTGTGGGCACAGCTCACAGACACAATTTAAGGAAAAGCAGCCAAGCACAGGGGAGAAAGACCTGAGCTCCTGTGTATTGCCCGCACTGAACCACCAGCCCCTCTGCTGAAAGAGGAATCTGATATTGTGTCTCAGGCCCACCCTAGCTCCTACTCACACGCCCCGCTCCCAGCAACACCCTCACTACCCTGCTTTCTAACAGCTAAAATAGCAACCTGAAGTGCCCCAGGGCATAGAAGTTGTCTGCTTCCCCCAACCTTCTCCCAAACTCTCCTCCTCCCAAAACTGAGCACAAAAGAGAAAATAAAGAGAAGAACATCTGAAAGGCAATTGCCTAGAGGGAAAACATACGCATGCATAAAGCAAAAAGAACCACATTAAACACAATGCACACCTCAGAATCCAAAGCCCCTCCAGAAGATCAGGGGCATTCTTTTTTTTTTTAATATTATTATATTTTATTGTTAAATATAATGGGGTGACATTGGTTGGTAACAATTAGATAGTTACCCGATGTACAACTCCACATCACATCACTCATGCATCGCATTATGTGCCCAGCTCCCAG
>PVKE010050166.1:0-11032 GCA_004027555.1 Craseonycteris thonglongyai | reverse complement strand
AAGTAGTCAGTTTCTGGGTCTAAAAATTCTGCCTGGGAGGTGTGGGCAGAGCAGTGATGGCTGCTCTGTGTCCTGGGGCTGCTTCCCAATATGCTGGCTTAGCTGATGGAAGACCCATCCTGATCTGTCAGGGCTGGCAGGATTTGGGGGCAGGGAAGGGTGAGCCAAGACACATGGCAAATACTTGGGTCAGCAGGGGCCGGTCAGTGTACACAAACCCACGGCCTCTGCCTGTCCTGTTTATCTTAAGCCCTGGCTCGCCCCTCTTCTGGGGCAAGTTCTGCTTTTCGAGCTAAGGGTACTTTGAATCAGGCTCACCCAGAACCAGTTTGTATTGGAGTTCACAGGACTAGGCTTCCGGGTGCCAGCCCTGCTGGTATAGGGCAGGACGGGTGGATTAAGCTGAGCTGGCACCCTGCCTTGAGCAGGAAAGCCTGCCCCTTGAAGCAGCGGAGTGCAGCTCAGCTTCTGTCCTTTCTTCCAAGCCCTCACTGGTGCCTCGTCTGGGAAAGCTCTCTGCTTTCCTGGCTGTGGGTTGTGACACTCATCCTCACCCGGAAGCAGTGGTTTAGTTTGAGTCTGTGGTCCTGGGCCTCAGGGTGATGGGCCAGGTGTGTGAGTGTCAGGCAGGTGGGCAAGGCCGCGATGGAGACACAGATCCCGCCGTGAGAAGGGAAGTCAGTCAGCCAACCAGGAGGCGAGGCTGAGTCTTTCTCCTTCTCCCCTGCCCACGCCCCCCAGCCCCCGCCCTTCTAGGGCCGCCCGTGGATATCACAGGCCGGTCACCGGGGAAGCAGCTTGTCCCAGGATCGCACTTGGTTGGTTCACAACAGCGTCACAGCACCCGTAGGGCTCTGACCCTGTGCCCACAGCGACACGGTGGCGGTGCTTGGCCTTCCTGCCTCAGGCGGTGGAGCTGCCCCCCTCCATCCAGTCCCCACCGCGGGCGGGCTCCGTGTTCTCAGTGGGGCCTCAACGTGCGGCCCCTCGGCTTCAGGTTGTGAACTGTCCACAGTCTCATCGGGCCTCCACACTCAATGGGCCTCAGCATTGAGCCCGCCCAGAACCGAGCTCCACTTTGGCCTGAGACTCCCGAACTCCTTCTTCTGCTGGCCCCGGGTCACGTCCCACGGGCCTGTGTCCACACTGCTGCTTCCCCTTCACTCCCGCTCGCCCGCTGTGCTCTGCCTCCAGGCGTTTCCTTGCATTGCCTGTAATTCTCAACCTAGGCTGCTCCTCAGGGTTTCCCCCATGGAGTTCCCTTTGTGAGCAGGTCTCTTCCCATAGAGGGTTTGCGGTTCTCCTCTCACGCTGCCATCTTAGGACGCCTCTCAGAACGAGTTTACAATGCGAACAAGGAACCCAACTTTTAGCTGAGGTGCAACACAAACGAAAAAATCATCATTCTGCTCCAAATGCTTTACCAAATTGACATATTCCATTCCTAGCCACTACTGTGCACATGAGACGGGACATACAGACGTGGAGTCGTGCAGCTGCGGTCCACAGCTGGCGAGCCACAGAGCAGGAGTTATGGCGACAGAGCCCAGGTCTACAGCCTGTGCTCCTGCCCACGAGGGACACTGTCCTCACATCCAATGCCATCCTCGAGTATCATTAAAACAGTGGACCAAGTGACCTAAATTGCTAAGTAGTAGTTCCTGCAAAGTCATCATTCTCTCCTTCACGCTTTTAGACGACCGTGTACATGAGACTATGATAAGAGTCTCTGATCAGTCTTTTAACTTGTTTCTATATTTGGTCCCCCATGCAACTTGTTTCCTTCTGCTTTGTTTCAATAGAAGTTTCTCGAGAGAATGACTGCCACTGTACTTTGCTGTAGCAGCCCAGGTACTCTCTAGTGACTTTCTAGTTACTAACTTTTGAGTTATAGGACCTTAATGTGAGTGTAAGTCACACACATGAGATTCAACCCCTGGGAAGCCATTTTACTTACTTCCCGGTTGCCAGTCAGTGCCCATGATCTCATAATGGCCTCTTTTTTTTTTTTTGCATACTTACTCCAAGCAAAATGCCTGAGATCCCACAGTCAGTAACATCTTTCTTAATTGAGAGAAAATAGTTGATGGGAAAAAAACTTGGTGAAAATCTCTGACACTCTGTGAGATGTAGTAAGTGACTTTTAGTCATTGAGAGGAAGCTCTTTGCTCTCCTACATGGGAACTGCTCAGTCCCTCTCTTGCGTAAGTCTCTTAAGACATGCCATCAAAAGCTAACCTGCCAAAGAATTCTCAGCGTATCCTTATTACCTCTCTCTCTCAGCCAACTGTGCCTGGTTAGTGGAAATAAGAAGAGTATGCATTATACCATGGGCAACCTGTTACTACCAGATCCATTAAACTGCATTATACGTAGTGTTTGAATTGCCCGCTCAATTCATTCAGCTCTGTCATGGCTTTTGTCCTGATTGCATTTCAATAGTTACCCTCACGGTCACACGTTTACATCTTTCTCCATCAATGTGCAATGCCTTGGGGTAAGAATTATCTTAGCATTGCATCAAACACCAAGCATTGTGCCTGGGAAACACAGCACATATTATTATACTTTTTTCACTTTTAGCAAGGTTTCGTTCATTAAGCAAAAAAAGAAAGCTTAAGGTCTTCCGAATAAATATACACCTGAAAATATTTGCTCAGGGAACTAGTGGCTACCTTATGAAACTAAGAAGCAGACGATGGGTTTTAAGAACAACTGTTTCTACATACCTTTTAAATGAACACCAGAGGAGTGTTTCTCAAAGGGCAACACCGTGTTTTGGCTGAGTGGAAACATGTATTTTAGAGACTTTTCAAATGCCACATTATCCACCCCTTTACGTAGCTGACACTTTCAAGAACATTCTCATATATGTCTTTTTTCTTTTTGGAAGCATCCTACACACTTTCATTTCTTTCTTTCTTTTTCCTTTTTTTAAAGATTAAATTTTATTGTTTTTGTCAGAGAGAGACAGAGACAGAGAGAAGTGGAGTGGGCCCAGAGCGGTCTCCACAGTTGTAGGACATTTGTTTAGTATAGTTTCACTGCACAGGTGGGTGCTGGGCTACGCAGGACAGGAACTGGGTTTGGGGCCTCCTACATGGGAACCTTGCCCCAGTGAGAGCCGAAATGGGGGCTCCCCGCCCTCTTCAGCATATGGTTCCAGTCTGGCCGGGGCCGGGATTTGATACATCCGCAGACCCCAGGGCTGCAAGCAGTGTGCTCAACCCTCTGAGCCATCACAGCCTCCAGCAGACTTTCATTCCTGATACAGTAAATCAATCTTCAATATCCCACAAACTCATAAGCCTCTTTGTGGTCCACCTTCCTTTTTTGTTTGTTTGTTTGGTTGGATTTTGTAAAGTTGTCTTGAAACCAAATACTTTAAAAAATCACTGTGTTTTCTACTCAGCTGGCATTGGTCAGTTGCCTGCTCTGACCTCATAAAGCCCCATTGTGACCGAATTAGCAAACACTACATAAGGCCCTGGCTGGGCTGAGATTTTTGAGGGTAGTTGTTGTTGGTGATTTGTGGTGGAGAGTAGTTGGTAGTGATTTGTGGTGACTTGTGCGTTGGACATTTTAGCAAGTTGTTTGCTCCCCTTCCTACCCACCCTTCCCCACCCCCCTCATTTTATCATTTTGTTTCTCTTTTTTTTTTCTTTTTTATTCTTTTCCTTTATAATTTTTTGCTCCCTTGTCCCATTTTTTTTGTTCATTGTTTTCATTCTTTTGATCCCCTCCATTTTTTCCTTTTTCTACTTTTTCCTCATTTTTTTCTTTTTTGATTATTATTTTCCTTTTATTATTTATCTCTTTGTTCTATTTTCCCAATATTTTTTGTTCATTTTTGTTTCTCATTCTTTAATTTTCTCCCTTTTTTGTTTTCTCATTTTGGGTTGATATTTTGTTTTCCTTTCTCATTATTTTTAGATTTTTTGTTTGTTTTTGTTTTGTTTTGTTTTGTTTTACGTTTTTAATTTTCTCCCCATTTTGTTTTCTCATTTTTGGTTGTGATTTGATTTGCTGCCTTTTCCCAGTATTTTTTGTTCTTTGTTTGTTTGTTTTTGTTTTAATTTTCTCCCCTCCCCCTTTTTTGTTGTTTGTTTGTTTTTGGTTCTTGTTTTAATTATTGTCTCATTTTTTCCTTTAATTTTTTGGTGTTTTTTAGTTAGCATTATTAGTAGTAAGTGAGTATTTTAGTTGGCTTAGGACAGTTATTGTTTCTTAGCATAGTACCGATTATATAGTTAATAGTGCTGATATAGTTAGTATAGTTAGCCTAGTCAGTAAGTTGTCATTGTTTCTTTTTTGTTGTTGTTGTCATTGTTTCTTAGCATAGAGAGCAGAGTTCATAGAGTTAGTATTATTGATCTAGTTAGCATATTTAGTTAGTACAGTTACTGTTGATTAGAATAGTGAGTGAGCCTAGTGAGCATCGTGAGTCTTGTCAGTGAGCGTAGACAGACAAGTCACCATGTTCTATGACTTCACAGCCAACTCTGCTGACCAGGAGGCCCGTGTTGGGCATTATGAGCTTCTGACCACCATTGGCCAGGGCAGCTTTGGCAAGGTCAGGTTGGGTCGGCACATTCCGACGCAGTTTGAGGTGGCTGTGAGAGCCATTTGCCATCGGGGCCTCTTCAGCCTGCATAGAAATCTCCTGCAAGAGGTCGAGTGTATGGCACTTTTGCATCACCCGAACATCGTGGAATTATTTGAGGTCATTTACACCAAAAAGGTCTTCTTCATCGTCATGGAGTACGTGCCTGGAGGGGACTTGTGGCAGTTTCTGAAGAGCCACGGCTGCCACCTGACCGAGGACGTGGTCCGAGGTGTCTTCCACCAGCTCATCTCAGCACTGCACTACTGCCACAGCAAGGGCATCGTCCACAGGGACCTGCAGCCAAGGAACGTGCTCCTAGACGCGAACAGGAATGTCAAACTCACAGACTTTGGACTCAGCACGCCCTTCAGTGTCACACCACTGACCACATTCTGCGGCACTGCTGTTTATGCGGCCCCTGAACTCTTTCTAAAGCGACCCTACGATGGGCCTCCAGTGGACGTATGGAGTGTGGGAGTGCTGCTCTATACCATGGTGGCTGGGACAGTCCCTTTTAAGGGGAAGACCCTGATGCAGCTGGGGGAGCGGATAAAGAGTGGGCAGTACAAGATGCCACGTTACGTAACGCCAGAACTGCAGCATTTACTAAGTAAACTGATCACCCTTGACCCCAAGGACAGGAGCAATCTGGAAGGCGTCATGCCAGACCCCTGGCTCAATATGGGGCAGGAAAAAGAACTGGGGCCTTATGAAGAGCCACCGAATTCCGACATGGACCCCATTGTGACACAGCAGATGGTCAACATGGGATTCCAGCTAGAACAAATCAAAGCGGCCTTAGTGAGGAGGAGATAAACGACGTGATGGGCACGTATCTCATACTCAAGGCAAAAAAGCACCAACTACGTGCTCGCATCATCCAAGTAAGGCCCTTCGGTGACCTTGACCTCAGCAGCTCTGGTCCATCCACAGCTCAGGAGGTGGAGCCTGGTCCGTCCACAGCTCAGGAGGTGAGGCCTGGTCCGTCCACAGCTCAGGAGGTGGGGCCTGGTCCGTCCACAGCTCAGGAGGTGGGGCCTGGTCCGTCCACAGCTCAGGAGGTGGGGCCTGGTCCGTCCGCAGATCAGGAGATGGGGCCTGGTCCGTCCACAGCTCAGGAGGTGGGGCCTGGTCTGTCCGCAGATCAGGAGGTGGGGCCTGGTCCATCCGCAGATCAGGAGGTGGAGCCAGAGTGCTCCAGGCACCAGGAGGAAGAGCAGCAGCCTCAAGAGCAGGAAGCAGGCCAACAGGCCCAAGAGTCTGTGGGTCCCGCAGCCATCCCACCATCCAGGACTGCCCCTCCAGGGCCCAGTCCAAAGGCCAGGAAGGCCATTCCTCAGCCCAGCCCAAAATGGACCAAAGTGACTCCCCGACACAGCCCCAAGTCGAGGATGACCACTCCCAGACCGAGCCCCAAGATGAGGACCGCCACTCCCAGATCCAGCTCCAAGTCAAGGTCGGGCACTCCCTGCTACATCCCTAAATGGATGACCGCTGCTCCCCCAGCCAGCCCGGCATCAGCGTCCAGGTCAATCTCTCCCCCAGCCAGCCCTGCAGAGTCGGAATCCAAGATCGCCACTCCCACACCCCGTCCAGAGTGCGAACCAAGGATGGTCTATCCCCCACCCAACCCAGAGTCTGAGACCATGACCACCTCTGCTCCACCCAGCCCAGAGATGAGGAATGCCACCCCTAGCCCAGCCCCCCGCTGTGGCCCTGGGGACGCCCCTTCCACACACAACACCAGCAGCAGCAGCAGAGGCAGCAGCTGTGAAACACCACAGGCAACCAGCCAGGGCCGGAGGGGGCTGGTTAGGAGGTGCTGGCGCTTCTTCCAGACTCTCTGCCTATGGCCGCGCATGAAGGGGCGTGGCAAACGCAACAGGGTCATGCCCCTTTAGATTAGACAGTTGCCAGCCAAGGCAGGGCCACAACCAGACTCCGAGGAGGTCCAGCTGGGCTCCCTGCAGTTGCAATGCTGGACTGGATGAAGCTGAGGTTCCGGGAGCTCGGCCACATGGTGGGGGACATCGGCCAGAGGCTGGAGGCAAGCTGCAGGTGGCAGTAGTGCAAGAAGGACACATTGTGTGTGCAAGGAGCCCCGGGCTAGAGGACTTGGTTCAGTGGACAATGGAGGTGTGTCAACTGTTGAGGTGTTCTCTGCACGGGATTCACATCAGGAGGGTACCTGGCATCTCTGTGGACTTCAGAAGCATTGTACCCCAAATCCCTGGGGTGCTTGGAGGATGGCCTGAAGCCCCCTGGGGGACAGGAAGACAGGCCGCTCTCTCGCTGCAGGTCCACCACAGCCCCCACCTGGGTGGCACCTCCTAGACTGGACTGTCTTCCTTGGGGCCCTTCTCCCCTCCCCCACTCTTATTAAAGCACTCAGTTCTTCCAAGTCTTGCAATAAACTTGAGGCTTCGGAAAGATGTATTGTGTGGTCTCGGTTTGCATTCTCCAGTTTCAGGAGCCTGTAGTGAGGTAGCACTTGCACTCGATGGGAACAGCTCTGCACCTTTGTGTGTTGTGGTCCTCTCGCTTGCTGTTCCCTTAGCTTGGAACTCTTAGCTCCCTTGTCCATTTGTCCTTTATGGAGGGAAGGTGTTGGTTGCTCACATAGCGCACACACTGCCTTTTTCCTGTGGAAGTAGAGGAGACAGGTCCACAGGAACCAGTGCCCGGAAGAAATACCTGAAGTTCATTGATCAACACTGGTGGCTCAGAGCCAGAGCCAATGACTGACAGATAAAATCTCCAGGAGGGCACAGTCCTAGCAGAGTACCTTATTATTTAAGCAAACATTTTTTTCAATATTTTGAATATGGAGTTCTTCTGCATTCAGGCCAATAGGCATGCATTTGTGCATTGGCTAGTTTGGTCATTCATTCATTCATTCGTTCGTTCATTCATTCGTTCATTCCTGGCTTCCCATAACACAGAACCTAACAATTCCAGCCCCTTGGCACAACATAAAAAGCTCCACATGATCTGGGCACAGCCTACTCATCTGAACTCGCCTCCGCATCACTTACTCCTCTCAAGATGTATTGACGATGTTGCCTGAGAGGTTTCTGATGTGAGCTAAAATTTCAAGTCATCTTTTTCAAAAGCAAGAGTGATATCTTGTACATGCAATTGGATTGTCTGTTGGTGACAGGTAGGAGATAACTAAAGAGAAGTTGAGACCACAGATAAAGCAAAAGATTTCATGAATCCAATTTACTTGGGAGAGGCAAGTTGTATTAGAATTAATTTTCAATATCTCTCTATAGTTGTAACATTATAAAACTCTAATTTGAACAAGTAAAAGTTAAGAGAACTGCCATTTGCAGCTTATATTTGGGAAAGTATTTAAACAAGCAACATTATGAGATAGAGTCTGCATTACATAAGTAAAAAATATAATACACAAGGTATACTATAGAAAGGAATAAAATATAAGAAAAATGAACTAATGCTATATACTCATATTACGTCTTTCATATACTTATAAACCTTAAAACTCTTGCATTTCTAGATGCGATTGTACCATCGCTGAATCAGTAGCTTTTCTCTAGGTGACAGGAGCCTTTCAGAAGCAGGAATCATTTGAGACGACATAATTAGAAGTAATATCCTCCCACAGCCTTTGCTGTAGCATTTGTAATTGCTTGCATTCATGTTTGATCCTCGAAGAAGCACTGTTAAGGTCTCCATAACCAAAAATGCCAGGTGGTTTTGGCCTTCAACTGACCTGTTATTGCTTGCATTCTTTAGGAAAAAGGATTGACGATCCCAATTACAAAAGTGGTCAGTTTGTTTTTCCTTGATTGAATTTGGATTTTAAAGTTTAAGAAACACTCTTTTCTTATTGGCTCTCACCACTAATACAACGGGATAATGCAACCTTTACAAATGACATTCTGGGGAAACCAGGTTGGCTCAGCGGGGAGAGCGCTCGATTTGTAGCCGCAGGTACCGAGGATGGAATCCTGGCCGCAGCCAGTACCATGCCGTATGCAAAAGGGAGGTGCGCTTCTGCAGGAGGTCCCTTGCTTGCTTTTTGCCCACTGGTCCGGCCCCTGGCTCGAGGGGATGTGCCTGCCATTCTGGAGGCCCTCAGGCTAATTCCCACCCTGCCAAGCCCTCACCCACCTGTGGTGAATGAAACTATGTTGAAAAACTGATGGTGTACAACTATGAGGACTGGTCTGAGCCACCCCAATTCTCTGTCTCCCTCTCTCTCTGTTGGTCCCTCCCTGTCTCTGTCAAAAACAATAAAATAAATCTTAAAAACAAAACAAAACGGTACGCATGTCTACCAACTTCCAAGAGTAAGGTCAACCTCTATGCTGACAGATTTTATTTTGTCAGGTTAGAAAGTTTCACTTACCTAAAGGATATTAAAAAGGAGATGCCAATCAAAGGTAAATGCATTCTTCTCACAGTGATTTTCCTAATGAAAGAGGTCCAGAGGAGTATGCTAGATTTTTAAAAAATTCATTTTACCTTTTTTGAGAGAAGGGAGAGAGAGAGAGAGAGAGAGAGACCAGAGGAGCACCTAGAGCAGTCTCCACAGTTGTACATCATTAGTTGTGACACAGGTACATGCCCCACAGGTGGATCTGGCCCATAGTGTTTTCATTTTCGTTAGCGTATATATAATTTAGTCTATTGTTTTATTTCTTCTTTGATCCAGTAATTTTTTGACAGAAAGACAGAGAAACAGAGAGAAGGGGGAGAGCCCAGAGCAGTGTCCACGGTTGTAAGTCATCAGTTTTTTCTTTGACGTGGTTTCATTCCACACAGGTGGGCAGGGTTCGAGCCAGGGAGGTCCCAGGACTGGGGACTCCCACATGGGAGGTGCACCCCCACGATCTGGGGGCTGAACCGGGGGCATTGCACATGGGAAGCTCGCACCAGCGAAAACCAAACTGGGGCCTCCCATTTTGCACACCCCAGTTCAACATATGGGTCCGCTCGGGCCAGGGCTGGGAATCGATCCTTGGGACCCTCGGCTGCAAAGAGAGCGCTTAACCCACTGAGCCAATCCTGGCTTGGCCTGTTAGGTTTTTTATTGTTGTTGTTGGTGTGTTTAATGTATTCTTTCTTTTATCATAAGGAAATGTTCATCTTTATCTCTTATTCCTTTTTTTTTTATCCTGATGTCTAGTTCACCAGAAATCAGTATGGCCGTTCCTGATTTCCTTTGAATGCCATTTTCTCGGACTATTGCTTTCCAACCTTTCACTCTGAGCCTGTGTTTGTCCTTGTGGCTGAGGTGTGTCTCTTGAAGACAGCATATGGTTAGGTGTTCTTTTTCAATCCAATCTGCTGCTCTGCCTCTTTCTTGGTGAATTCAATCCACTTACATTTATGGTAAGGATTGACATAGGAAGATTTCCTCTATCCATTTCTTTCTTCTTTTCTATTTCTTTGCTGTCCCAATTTTTCCCCATTTCTTTTGGTTTTTGATTCAGGTCAGATAGCCTCCTTCAGTATTGCTTTCTTTCTTTCTTTCTTTCTTTTTTTTATTGTTCAATTTAATGGGGTGACATTGATCGGCAACAATTAGAGAATTTCCAGATGTACAAGTACACATCACATCACCCATGCATCGCATCATGTGCCCACCTGCCAGCCTTGTGCTGTAGAATTCCCTCAGCTTCTGTATGTCTGCAGAGGTCTTTATTCCTTCTTTATATGTAAAAGTCTTCATATGTAAAAGTTAATTCTGTTGGATAGTTCATTCTTGGCTGGAAGTTTGTCTCTGAAAATACTTTGAAAATTTGATTCCACTGACTCCTAGCTTACAGAGTTTTCACTAAGACACCTGATGACAGGCTGATTGGTTTGTCATTGAAGGTTGTGTATGTGTGTGTGTGTGTGTGTGTGTGTGTGTGTGTGTGTGTATGTATACAAATATATAAAAAAACATATATATATATGTTTTTTTTAATATATTTTTATTTCCCACTGGTGGCCTTGAGGATTCTTTCTTTGTCTTCTTTCTTTGTCTTTGGTGTTTGACATCTTCAAAACAATGTGCCTTGGGGAAGATCTGCTAGTGTCGAGATAGTTAGAGCCCCTGCTTTCTTCTTGAATTTGAGTTTCTATTTCTTTCCACCGGTTAGGAAAATTCTCATGTACTCTCTGCTTGAAAAGGCTGTGAGAAGATTCCAACTTACTTCCTTCTGCTACCCTATTATTCTAATGTTGCTCTTTCTAATGCAGTGACATATGTGTTGTAGAGATTGTTCATTGCTCTTGACTCTCCAGATCCCTTCATTCTTCTTTCTGTGATATTTCCATGATACTTCAATGTCAGTAATTCTTTCCTCCATCTGGTCAGCCCTGTTTCCTATTATGCCTTTCAGTTCCAAGAATTCCTTTTGATTCCACTCTACCTTCTCAATTCTGTTGATAAAGTATTCATTTTGATCA
>PVKE010050165.1:0-11035 GCA_004027555.1 Craseonycteris thonglongyai | reverse complement strand
GCTCAGATTCCATGAGCATGTGAGTCAATTCCTATAATAATCTCCTTTTATGTGTATCTACATATAGGTTATTGGTGCTGTTTCACTTTAATAAGAAACTGAAATTAGATCTTTGGAGACTCCATTGAATTTTTGCTGTGCAATATGGTAACCTTTAGCCTCATGTGACTATTTAAATTTAAATGGCTTTAAATTAAATAAAATTTAAAATTTAATTCTTCAGCTACATTAGTCACACTTTAAGTGCTCATTATACACATGTGGCATATGGGACAGCATGGAAAAACATTTCCATTACCATAGAAAGTTCTAGCGAACAATGGTAACTGGAGATGATTCAGTTACTAAACAAAAAAGACTATAAGGTTTACTCTACTTTAAAACAAATCAAATCATAAAATCTTGAATTGTCATCCGTAAAATTGTGGTCATCTTTGCTCAGAAAAAAAAAAGAATAGGTCAATACAACATGGGACTCATTAATAAAGAAAGCTCACATTCCTTCTCAGCAAAGTGCAGTACAACCCAACTTCAAATGGAATGTGACATTAACGGGATAGAAGGGAAAGAGAGGTGACATTGAACATATGAAACTAAACAGAACCGGCCCCGTGCTGTTCATGCTTCATGCCAAAGTCATGTCCATAACCTTTATTTTTATCAGTCAATCTCTTGACCTGTGGGGAAACTAACGCCAGTGAGAAAACAATATAGGTGAGGTGGAGCACAAATTTATGTTCAGCTCTACTTGGAATACTCAAATCTGACTATTCAATACAACTAATACCAAAACAAACAAACAAACAAAAAACTAAGAGGATGCATTAATTAGGAAGTTAAGGTTCTCCAGAGAAACAGAATCAATAGAACACAGATATAGATAGATGATAATTTAAATTGTTTTTGTAGTGTGTGTGTGTGTGTGTGTGTGTGTAGAGAGAGAGAGAGAGAGGAAACGATTTTAAGGAATTGGCTCATGCGATTGTGAGGGCTGGCATGTCTGAATATGAAAGGCAGGCCAGCAGACCGAAAACCCATGGAAGAACTAATATTGTAGTTTTGAATTTGAAGACAGTCTGGAGGCAAATTGCTTTTTTCTTGGAAGACCTCACTTTTCTCTTAATACCTTCAACTGATTGGATGAGGCCCACCCACATTATGGAGAGTAATCTGCTTTACTCAAAGTCTACTGGTTTAAATGTTATATCTAAAAATAACACCTTCACAGCAATATCAACGCTGGTATTTGATCAAACAAGTCGGTATTATACCTTAGCCAAGTTGATACAGAAAATTAGCCATCACAGGGAGATAGAGGTTATAAAGTTAGAGCATCAGATCCCTAGTATTTGAGGCCTCCCTACCAGCTCCCTTTCTTCTACTTTCCTCAAACCCAACAGCAACATCAGTGAAGACTGCAATGATAGTGATGGTGTAATAAAAGCAGACTTAACTCTGGTGGCCACCCAGCACCTGGCCCATGTTAGTGTGCTGACAATCACAGAGTCTCCATGAGCTTTCAGAATAAGTCATCTGATGTCAACACCAAGATTTCTCTAGGACAAGGGGATGGCAGAGAACATTGGTCTTTCTCTTTTCCCCAAATTAACCCCTGTCAAAGTACATCCAACACTAAAAATTGGAATTACGTCTTTCTGACTTTATAACCACTTGGGAAATCTAAAAAATAAAAGCAATGCTTGTCAACTACTCTGGGCATCTCAAAAAACAAGTATTGCTGAAGTGAGCGGGAGAAGGGTTTTTATTAAAAGAGCCTTTGCAGGCTTCTAACATAACTTAAATTTTCCCTTGGGTTTGGTACCTAGAAGAGAAGAGAATTTACTTCTAGAAAAAAAAAAATTCTTTCAGACAATGTTCGTCATTGGTGTATGAGAGATAAATTTATACTTCTACCAGAAAGTTCCTTACGTCTTTAACTAGTTATAAATCTATTAAAATCTATAGCAATTTATAAGTCTATAGAACGTTATAAATCTATAGAAACCTACAGAAATAAGTTATAAATATATGGAAACCCTTCCTCCCCATAATGATATTAAATATTCAGGTAGCAGATTTCTGGACTGATTTTTTGAAAACCACTTATTTCAAAATATTGCCATAAATTTGTGAATCACAGGCACTAACTTCCAACTTGCAATCCAACTGCAGCTTTTGTCTTTGTCTTGGCATAGTGCTTGGGGTTCTTTTTCTAAACATTTGCTCAGAAACCAAGTTCCACCTGTAATATTACATGCCACCCTTTATGCATCTGTTTATTTCATAAAACATCACTGAACTCCATGATTACCAGTTACTCTTAGCTATTGATGAGAAAAGATTATCAAAAGTAGTTATTTAAATCCATAGAAGTATTGGTGAATGCCATTCTTGATGCAGACTTTGAAATATTCCATGGGTCAAATCTCATCAGAATTGGGTTTCACAGGAAGTATACGAGTTGTATATAATTAAGATGACTTGGTTTCCAATAGTTGACTCAAATTCAGGAAATGAAACTAGTAAATTCATTTATATAGGGTGAAAAACACAATTGGACCCCCTATCCACTATTCCACATTCGAGACTTATCCCCTGCTACCTCATCTACCCTATGTTGCAGTCATCCTTCTCAAATTAATCCTGCCCTTAGAATTAATCCGACCCATTCCCATTTATGGAGCCATCAAAGTCCTACCTGCTAGGTACTTACCACTCAAACTCCATGTCTTCCATAAGCCTAGGTCAGAGCTAATCACTTAGACCTGATTTCCTCTGTACTTTCAGAACACATTCTCTTTAGTAGAATTGGAGCCTTCTACTGTGTGCCATTTCTTTTTTCCTCTCGGCACCTTACATACCATATGTCCAAACGTTGAAAAAGTATGGGATGGAATGGGATTGAAGTAGCTCCAAAGGACAGTTTCGCAGGCTCAGGTTAAGCTGCTAATAGAGCTTTCATGAAGGCCCAGGATTCTGTAATGTAGGACAATGTCTTTAGCCCACAGGATGGGAGTGAAATATCCTTAGAGAAATAACATAAAGAAACACAAAAGGACAGAGGCCAGTTAAGGGGACACTTTAGCAAAAGCCATGGTGTTCTCACTCTCCCAGAATTGTCTCAAATTTGTTGCTGTTACAAGAAGAATCTACTAACCTGACCACTGAATCTTCTCTACCAGGTATGACTCTCCCTGACCACACACTATAATAAAAGAATAAGTTGTGTTCAAAGGTCTTGAATACACATTACCACATTCCATTTATATGTACCCAGTGAGGTAGGCAAGCTAGTTTTTTTCTCATTTTATAGATGAAGAAATAGAATCTTAGACATTTAATACTTCTCCTAAGGTCACACAGGTAGGTTAGGGCAGAGCTGGAACTGTAACTTGGGTCTTTTTGGTTCCTGTTTCAGAACTGAAGGTGCAGGCTATACTTCCACATTTGTAGGAGTAAATGACTACCATTGACTATTTCTACTCCAAACATTTTGGGGTTGGGATGAGCAGGGCAGCAAGGAGCTCCAGGGGTGGAAGCAGGAAAAGCTCAGGCAAGGGAAAGAGTAGGGGAGGTGGGGAGAAAATGAGTCCTGAATGTTGGATCTACTGTGTCAGAGAAATTCAGATTTCTGTAGAACCATTTCCTCTGGAAGCACTTTGCTCCTCTATGACAAACCTTCAAAGATAATCAGTAATTACAATTATCCAAGTCAGGTAAAAGTAAAGGCCTCTATGCTGGTGTGTAGGAATGAGAGAGCTCCTAGAACCCATTCAGGTGTCATTGCTCCAGCAAAGGTGGAGAAAGGACTGTTCCCTTTTCAGGAAGAAAGAAAAAGTTGAGGTTCTTTGAGCTCTCAAAATACACAATCTTGGGACCCGTGATCTTGAGAGGAAGTACAAGTACTTCCTTGACTAAAGTCCAGGATGTTAAGCCACAGGCACCAATCACTTTTCAAGAACAAGATTTGCTGACAAATATGCCTCAATCAATGTTGTGACATTTTATGGTAATTACCTAAATACTATGGTTATATGCTGATTATGGATTGGATAGAAAAAATGTTCAAAATGTAAGGCAAGGTTGTTCATAAAACCTTTTTACTCTTGGGCATTTGGTATGAAAAGAGGGAGGGGAACACATATATGAGGTCTGTCTGGAAAAAATCCAGCCTTTGTAAATATCACGGAAATGGTTACGTGGCTGGATACTTTCCAGACAGCCCTCACATTAAGCCAACATGTAAAACATATGTAAATGGTGTATCTAATAAGAAAAAAAAACGCATGCTATTTCTACACAAGATTTTAACAATGCTGGAGATAAACTGGAAGAAGAACCTAAGAAATCTCACAGGAAGAGGGAAAAAGAGAAAAGCAAGCCAAAATAATGACAAGAGAGGACTGAAAACTGAGACAGAAAAAAGTAAGGGTCTGGAAATATAAAGGTCTGCTCATCATAGAAAGAGTTTTACTTTTTAAGAGTACCATTTCATAAATTTACTTTAAGTATTATTCCATTTTGTTTCAGTAGATTTAAAATATACTAAAAGAGTTTAGCTTTTTAAGAAATATTAAAATGTATAATTCATTGAGATGGTGGAACTGTGAACAATTCTTAAGTTTAGATAATTTTAATATTGTTTGATTATGTATGTGTGAATACATACGTATACATGTATAATATCAGTGTATGAATATGTGTATGTATCATACACATATTCATAATACTTTATATATTATATAATATATACAATACTTTATATATTATATAATAAAGTAAAACTATATGTATATGTGTATGTGAATGCATACATATACTTTTCTTCAAGAATACTATCAAAAAATCTAGAGATCTTAAGCAAGTTGTGAACTTTGGGTTCACTAGGCTAAATAGAATAATAATTTAATTAAGGAACCACGTTGTTGAGAAGAATAAATAACTAGGTTGTGATGAGAATTTTCTCCTTGCTGGTCCAAAAAGACAGATATAGGGAAATATTATAGGTGGAACACCGTCCTCACTCACTCCCACACCCCTCCCCAGATGTCAACCACGAGGAAGTGAAAAGCCAAGCACTTCGACTAGGAAGACAGGCCCATGAACAGCTGTAGGCCACAGCTAATTAATTAAAAGAACCAAACAGAAAAAGTCCAACTACTTCCTTTGTGATAAAGAGGTACAAACTAAAGACTTAGTTACAGGGTTGCTGTATATTGTTTGTGCATGTGTGTATTTTAAAGTTAAATCAAGTTCTAAATTGCTGACAGACAAGAAGAACCTAGAAGAAAATTTTTGACCAGAAAAAAAAAATTGTATTTTATCTGAAAAAGTAAATACATTATTATTTATTTATTATTACTTCTTCCCTGTTTAAAAGAGAAAGAGCCATAGGGGAATTTGAGAGAATTCTACCACTGAACCAAAGGGCTTGACTACACAGGGAATTTGATATAGCTTTTGGTTAAAGTTGAGCATAAATACAGTTGAAATAGAAATTAAAACCAGAAAAGGAGAAAGAAACAAATATCCTGACCACAAAGGATAATACAGGGACTGTGAGAGCTGTATGCTTTGCCCCAAGCTTCTTGGCAGTCAAGACAAAAAGGAAAACACAGTGATTATATAATGGCAATGAAAGAAAGCACACAAATGCTCCAAGGGAGAAAGCCTTTGTTTCTAGAAATAAATTTTCCAGAAGGCATTCATCATTAGATTAAACAATAATTGATAACAGTTGACATCTTGTGGAAGGGGGTTGCATTTATATTTCTTAAAAAGTGCTATTTTTCTTATTGACATAAATTTATTTTCAACTCTTACTTATTAAGAAGTTAATATGTACACTAGTAATACTAAAATTGTATTGTAGGAAAATACCGTATATAAGAACATGGACAATATGATAAAGTCTTAATTATCCTCTCAATTATTCATTAGCAAACTTTAGCATTTTAATCAAAGCCAGATGCCAGTCCATGCTGGCATCCTTTAGAATCGGTTTCTAGCTTCAAATTAACTTAAGGATATAAGGAATTATCTCTATCTTCATAAATAAATGAGCGTCCTCCAAAGAACTGTCGTGCCAATAGGATTTTAAGATAGCTTGGATACTTACATAAGAGGATATTTTACTATGTAGACCAAAGCTTTTTTGGAGTGCAGTAGGTTTGTTTCCAGTTAATGTCAGAAGTAGGAAAATGGGTTTATTCTTCTTCCTTGGACAAACAGAGAGGTGTCTCCATAAAAACGTAACACTGGCACAAGGAAAGTTTATAGAAAAGTTTAAGAAGTGAAAGATGCAGGCTTATAACAAGAGATAAAACAAGGGAATACAGGGAAAGGGTGCTAACAGATGCTTACAAAGAACATGCGAGCAATACAAGTGAAATTTCAAGGAAAAGGTGAATTTTACAAAGAAATTATTGAAAATTATTAAACAGTCTACTTTAAAAGTAGAACTCAAGAACAACTAGGAAAAACAGAAAGCCTATAGAAATCTTGGAGCTCTAAGGGGTTAGAGTCTACGGTACATAATTCTAGAATATATAATAAATCAAGTTTATGTCACATAAGAACAAGACTAATTACATCCATATGAAGATTTAACGCTTATGACTATTGCTGCCATAGCCAAACAAAGTGGGAAGGGAAGGGACAGATACTATAGGTGAATCAAGAGATAAATTAGGAAAGAAAAGTGAAACGTGATGAAAAGCAGCAGGACTGATAGAAAAAGCAAGGATTTGGAGTTGAACTTACTTGGATACGAATCTCTTTTTATCACTCAATAGTTCTGAATAATATGGAACCTGTTATAAAACTTCTCCAAGCCTCAGTGTCCTCATTCGGAAAATAAGGATCCCGGCCTGGCCCGTGCAAATCCACGTGCTGCACTGCAGCAAAAACTGGTAACCGCCAGAATGGAGGCGGAGGTCCTCGCCCCCCACCCTTCCGTGCAGGAGACACCCAGGTTGGTCCCACCCTGCGCGGCCTCATGTCCACCTGTGTGCGATGAAACCGTGTCACAGCTAATGATGGACAACCATGGCGACTGCTCTGGGCCCTCCCCCTCTCTCTCTGCCTCTCTCTCTCTCTCTCTCTCTCCCCCACACCTTCTCTCAAACAATAAAATTAATCTTAAAAAAAAAAAAAATAGGATAACAATATGATTATAAGAGGAAAATGGAATAATACATAAAAAATACGAAGCGCGGTGTCTTCCACAAAGATCACTGATGCACATATAAGGACTGGGATGGGACAGATAAAGAATGGAAGAAAGAAGGACAGAAGGGAGAGAGGGCATGAAGAGAGAGGAAAGGAAGGAAAGCAGGGAGGGAGAGAGTGAGGCAGAGAGGAAGATGCAAGAAAAAAAAGGACAGGAAAGAACAGGACGCGGCAGGACAGGAAAGGAAAGGATAGGAAAGAAGGAGGAAGGTCTCTACTTAGGGAGCCTGCAAAGAAATACAGCCAAATAGAATGGAGGAGAAAGCCGGTGCTTTTGTGTACTATTGGATGTCTTAGAGTAGGAATGGCTCTTAGAGCTTAATTGAATTCAACTGCAATTTAATAGATGACTAAACTGAGGCCCAAAGTGGTCCTAACTAAAATCACACTGCACCTTTGCAACAGAGCTAGTCCCTGGGGGAAAAAAAAATCTATTATGGTAATTTTAGAACAGAAAATTCATGTCAGGCAAAGTTGGGTGATTTATTTATGGCCATTATTAGGGAAAAAGCATTCGCTCTGGCTGGCCTAAATTTCAGAAACTGATTATCTGAAATTTGTGCTTGCTTTTGGCCTAGTCACTTGAAGACTGTCTTCTAAATTTAATGAATTGGGGAAGCTGGGATGGCTCAGCAGGTTGAGCACTCGCTTTGCAGCTCCGGAGCCCAAGGATCGAATCCCAGCCCTGACCCATGTGGACTCATATGCTGAACTAGGCTGTGCTCCCAGTTCAGTTCTTGCCAGGGCCTATGCAGGAGGCTTCCGGCCCAGTTCCTGCCCTGCACAGACAGCCCTGAGCCCACCTGTGGAGTGAAACTATATGGAAAACTAATGCTGTCAACTATGGAGACTGTTCTGGGCCCTCCCCATTTCCCTCTGTCCCTCTTGGTCTGTATCTCCCTCTGCCAAAAAACAATAAAAATAAATCTTTAAGCTTAATGAATGGTATTGCATATCCTATCTAAATATAAACCTAAAGAATCTATTGAGCGTTTTATTCATTACAACACTGCCAAGACTGAGCATGTAACTCTTTGGAGTAAATAATTATTTCTTCTTTATCACTTTAACCACTGTCTCTGAAAACATTTTAGCCCAGACATGTCAGTTAATCCCAGAATCAGTAGTTCTTGGCAGTTAGTACTTCTTGATACCTTATTCTTTATTCTAGCCAAACCTTAGCAGCTACAACCACAGAGATCCTTTTTGATGACTTATAACCTGGTTGGTATTTTAAAACTGTAGCCAGAAAAAGTATTTCTCAAAGGAACAAAAAGGTTTTTTCTCAAAGAAAACTATGTTTCAGCCAGTAAAGCCTATTTTTGAATATTTGTAGATAGTACAACGATATGTTTCAGTTCTTTCTTTCATTGGTTCAAAATCCAAATCACTAAAATATACTTGGAATGGGGTTTTGGTTTATCTTTATTTTTTACATCAGCATATGCCACAAGAGCTACTCAAGTTGACTTCATCTTAGGAAAATGTCACTGGTACTTGGTTCTGCACTTTAACCAGGTTCCTTGACTTCTGACTTTAGAGTATAAACCCAAAGGAGGCCCAAAGAAAGTAAGATTTGATTTCCGTCTTCAAGGATGGATAAGATTTCACTAAATGCAGAGGGGATTGATGGGAAAAGGTATGAGCAAAAATAAAAAGGTAAGAAAAGCCAAGTCACAGTTTAGGGGATGCTGGGATAGCTCAGTGGTTGAGATCTTGCCTAGTGGTTACAAGGTCAGGGATTCCCTACCTGGCTCTGGCCCATGTAGACCCATATGTTGAACTGCAACAGAACCGGCAGCCACCAGGATGACATGGCTAAGAAGGCTCTCGCCTCTGATGTTCCCACCCACATGGCCCCACATCCACCTATGTGAAATGAAACCATGTCACAACTAATGATGTACAACTATGGAGACTGCTCTGGGCCCTTCTCCCTTCTCCTTCTCTCTCTCTCGTCTTCTCTCAAACAATAAATAAAAATTCTTTAAAATAAATAAGTAAATAAGTGGGCAATTACAATCTTAAATGTGTACATTAGAAAAGCTATGAATTAATGAACTGAGATTCCAAACATAGATGAAATATATCATTTTGTAAATTTACCAAAAATAATTTAAGAAGAAAATCTGAAACTCAATAGGCTTGTAATCATAATATCAAGGGTTCTCAAATTGAGAACTCCAGATGAGAAATAACATCTTTTTGGAGCTTCTCAGAAATGCAGATTCTTGGGGCCCCTTCACACCTACTGTATCAGAAACTCTGGGGGTGGGACCAAGAAATTTGTGTTTTAATAAGTCCTCCTGGGGAAGCCCAGATGGCTCAATGGGTTAAGTGCTTGCTTTGAAGCCCTGAGGTCCAAGGATCAAGGATCGAATCCCAGCCCTGGCTTGGGCCTGTGAGGACCCATATGCTGAAATTGTGTGAGCCTCCAATGCTGGAGGCCCCAGCCCAGTTACTGCCCTGTGCAGCTCCCGCCCACCTGTGTGGAAAGAAACCATGTGGAAAACTGATGACATGCAACTATGGAGACCGCTCTGGGCCCTCCCCTTTCTCTTTGTGTCTCGTCTCTCTCTCTCTGTCTATGTCAAAAACAATATAAAATAAATTTAAAAAAAAGAAAAAGTCCTCCAGGTTATTCTGGTATAGTTAAAATGATAAAGCCACTACAATGAAAGCTATGAAAATCATTTCAGTTATTTTTTTGTCTGATTAACACCAGAGGTTTTGCTTATAATCATGATGAAGGTATGAATGAGTTTCCATAGGTGAAATTAGTCATTGTCATATTAATGTAGATTGCCTAAAAGATTTCACTCCTACTTTGCTTTAAGATGAGATAAAAGTCTATTATGTCCTGTAGCCTGAATATTTCCCTATGGCTTCCTAACTAAGATCTTTAACTGATCCCATGTCCAAGTTTGAATTAAGGGGATTCTAGTTGTCTGAATAGTGCCTCTAGAATATTGTTATTTGCCTTAATGTCATTTTCAAATAAGCTATGGCCAGAACATCTAAAAGGACAAAAATAAGAATTGTTATGCCTGCTTGCTTGCTAATAAATGTACACATGTCAGAATTTGCCCTGAAACTTGCTTTCAGTGAGGTGGTTGAGGAATGGCAAATCCCTACTTGCCTCTCTTGGTGGCTTCCATTATCAACCAAAAAGTATCTAATTGTCATACACGAACAATTACTGTGGGCTAATTCACATTAAGTGGACTTAAGAGAGGATAGGAAAAGAGAAATGGAAGACAATGAGTACATATAACTTTTTCAAGAAGTCTTGTAGCGAGGACAGAGATTTAGGGTTATGACTGTTTGGAGAAAGAGGAGGAAATGAAGGCAAGAAGAGTTAGTGCATCCTTTCTGATTAGTCAATGTAGTAGTTAATCCTCCTTACCTTTTTTCTTCTATTACCCAATACATTCAGAGTACCACAAGGAAAATACATTGAGTAACTGTGATGCTCAAAAAACACATTGTGTTTTAAATAATTCATATTCTTACTCTGTCATAGTCAACATTTGAATGTGCACATATGAAATCTATCACCCCAAAGAATTTTTCAAATTAGGACATATATTAGACCAATAAAGTCCGTTTTTAAACTTCTAACATTTAAAACAGGATAGTTTTGGACTTTCTACTGGGTCTGTTATTCTGTTCCTCATCTGTGAAATGCCAATCCCCTTCAACCACCACAAAGTTTCAATAGTATTTGTTTTTTGGAATATTTTGTTTCCATAATTTCAGGTCACAGAAAGGTGGCATAGGAGAGAGGAACTTTTGTTAATGAATC